>CM070491.1:36407352-36479852 GCA_036324585.1 Champsocephalus esox | reverse complement strand
AAAATACTCCATTACAAGTGAAAGTACTGCATTGAGAATACACACGTTTTTAGTTATGACCAAATGCTTGCCACTTTACTCGACCGTTTTGTTTTGATCAGTATTGTCTCTTGGCTGCAACAATGGAAATGTTCCCTTTGTGGGACTAAAGTAATTCTGATTATCTTTTATATATTGTACTTATTCAAAATATACCATTATTTGTGAAGTGCATTTACTCCAGGTGATCATGTCAGCTGATGTCTTCTGTATTTCATTGTTTTATAGTCGTATATTTCAACATGGAAAATATTCAAAACAACTTTTTGGAGCGAGCTTCATCTTAGAAAGACGTAACGACGGATTCCTGCCTCGGGAGAACCGGTCTTATATTTTCAAAGGAAAACAGCGAGCGAGGAGCATTTCAATTTATTTAAAGAAACCCTGAGCGAGGGAAACTTAATTTTTTTGTAATGTTATATCAGAGTATATGCAGGAATCCTGAAGTCAAATGTAAAACCCTTTAAGGTCCTTTTTAAGACCCTTTCCACACATTTTAAGTCCACATCTCCACTTGGAGTTCTAACCGTTACCATGGCGACACACTTTACCTCACATTGACTATACACAGTATTGATTGTCCTTCCTCCTTATCTTCCAACCGTTTGGACGCAGACTTGCATTTCCCCATAACGATGTTGCTTAGCAACCGGCGTAAACGGACCTCCACGCGCTATCAAGCAGTGAGCGCGCGACGTCCTGTTCAGATGACGTCAAACCCAACGGGATGCCATCGATAAATCTCACTACACACCTACGCCATGATTACATTCAGGCAGACGGTGGAACACAACCTCTCCGGTCCATTCAGATACTTACTGAAGACAAGATACAAAATGATACTTTTTAATAGCCTTAATTTTCACTAAATTGATTTATCCACTTCTAATACTTTTTAAGACCCCGCGGACGCCCTGGAGAATCAAAAATATTTAAGATGAAATAAAAATATGTAAAAGAAAATATATAAAAGTCAGTAAACACAAACCCTTGCTAGTGGTACAAACAACTTTATTTACAGTCATGTTTTGTCACATTAAAACAGTATGTACAACACATACAGGAAACTCCACAGATGGAGACGAACAGGAGAGAGGGGACAGCAAAGTGGAGAGAAGAAGAGGACATCAGAAAGTCTCTAGAAGTTGAAACTTGTGCTTTGGTTTTCACTGATCTGGAACGCATAGCCGTCATCGGTCACTTCGGGAACCACGGACTGAACCACCTCGTCCTTTAACGACAGAAACAGAAAGTTAAGACGACTCGTACAAAAAGGTTCGTTTTAAAATCAGCCTTAAGAAGACACGCACCTCGTCAGAGAAGTACTTCTCGATCAGGTTGAGGGACGCTTTGTAGACCATCTCGTTCTCGTGATTCTGCAGAGCTTCGATCTTGTCGAGTCCTCCGCACTCTTCGACCATCAGACTCAGCTTATCGGACTCGCCGATTTTATCCCCAGCCTGGAAGGAAGGCACGCATAAATGTTACTTCAGAGCCACGATGGTACCTCTCATAATGAATCCTAAAACCCGGAAAATTGTTTATTTGTAGCCGTTTCTGAATGTATTTTTGGTTGTCAGCCTGAAATATGTCGGTAGTTAACACGAGCTGAAGAGATTTGTTTTAATTCTACCACAGAATATATCCGTTAATACTACCCTACTGGTGAATTAAAAAAAATGGCAGTAAAGTGTCTAAATGAGACGCCTAACATTAGCCGCTTTTAGCTTAGCGGTGGTGACGTGAAGTCATGTGACCGTGCTGTAGTTCCTTTATAGCCCAACATTAGCCACCTTTAGCTTAGCGGCGGTGACGTGAAGTCATGTGACCGTGCTGTAGTTCCTTTATAGCCCAACATTAGCCACCTTTAGCTTAGCGGCGGTGACGTGAAGTCATGTGACCGTGCTGTAGTTCCTTTATAGCCCAACATTAGCCGCCTTTAGCTTAGCGGTGGTGACGGGAAGTCATGTGATCGTGCTGTAGTTCCTTTATAGCCCAACATTAGACTCCTTTAGCTTAGCGGTGGTGACGTGAAGTCATGTGACCGTGCTGTAGTTCCTTTATAGCCCAACATTAGCCACCTTTAGCTTAGCGGCGGTGACGTGAAGTCATGTGACCGTGCTGTAGTTCCTTTATAGCCCAACATTAGCCTCCTTTAGCTTAGCGGTGGTGACGTGAAGTCATGTGACCGTGATGTAGTTCCTTTATAGCCCAACATTAGCCACCTTTAGCTTAGCGGTGGTGACGTGAAGTCATGTGACGGTGCTGTAGTTCCTTTATAGCCCAACATTAGCCACCTTTAGCTTAGCGGCGGTGACGTGAAGTCATGTGACGGTGCTGTAGTTCCTTTATAGCCCAACAATAGCCTCCTTTAGCTTAGCGGTGGTGACGTGAAGTCATGTGACCGTGCTGTAGTTCCTTTATAGCCCAACATTAGCCTCCTTTAGCTTAGCGGTGGTGACGTGAAGTCATGTGACCGTGCTGTAGTTCCTTTATAGCCCAACATTAGCCACCTTTAGCTTAGCGGTGGTGTTGTAGTTCCTGTATAGCCTAACGTTAGCTTTTTACTTCAGAAATCATAAAGTGGAGTTAATGATATGATATATAGTATGATGACACAGATTATTTTCTGACATTATCCAAAATCACATGGAGAAATCCCATTGGACCAGGAGATGCTGCCTTCAGGGTCAGTTCACATCCCACTCGATAGATCTTTTAAAGACCGTCGTGTTCTCCCCTGGAAACGCTCACCATGAAGATGTTGGTGATGGCGTCCAGGATGACGAGGACGATCTTGCTGTCCTTGGAGGAGAGGAGGTTCAGCAGCGGCTCCAGGATGTTGGCCTGCACCAGGTAGACCACCTGCTGCACGGAGCCCCCGCTGGTGAAGTTCGTGATGGCCCACACCGCCTCCTTCTGGGTTTTATAGTCACCCTGCGGAGAAAGGAGATGAGATGAGCCATATGGTTTTCCCTCGCCATGTGCATATGACAATAAAACCTTTGAAACTTGAACTTCTGTTTTTAATGAGACGGCATCATATTTTCACAGTCTGAAGCAACCAATAACGAGTAGGGATGCTCCGATCGCCCGAATCAGTATCGGCCGATCCGATCGAGTGGGCGGGGCCTAAATTAACTGAGTTTAAACATCACTTTAAGTGGAAGATTACGATCGATCGGAGCATCCCTAATAGCGAGCTTAATAAAAACCATTAACTACACGTACCCGGAGCAGCACGTCCACCAGCAGCGGCACGAGCCCGGCGTCGATGACCTCCTGGATCTGGCAGTCCCTGCCGGCCGTCACGTTGGACAGCGTCCAGGCCGCCTCCTTCTGGATGTTGGCCTTCTTGTGGGACAGCAGCGCGGGGAACATGGCGAGGGCTCCGGAGTCCAGCACCGCCTGCGTCTGCTCGTCTGTCCCCGTCACGATGTTCCCCAGGGCTCGCAGCGCCGGGGTCTGAGGGGGGAGAGGACGGTCTGTTTAGAGAGTCATATTTCATAAAATAAAAATGTGTCGTAAAACTGTGAAGTAATACCGTTTTTGGTTTAAAAAATTAAAAAAAGGAATGGTTTGTTTGGTCTTGTGCGTCACCAGCCATCGTTAACCAATCAGAAGCGGCCCTTGATAGAAGCTGATAGACAGATTGATCCAATCACTTGAAATACTTTTCCAAATGGCTTCCAATGGAGCTTTACATGGGTCAGGTTAGTGACGCTCCATCACGCGTTTCTATCACGGGGTGAAGGGTCAGGTGAGTGACGCTCCATCACGTGTTTCTATCACGGGGTGAAGGGTCAGGTGAGTGACGCTCCATCACGCGTTTCTATCACGGGGTGAAGGGTCAGGTGAGTGACGCTCCATCACGCGTTTCTATCACGGGGTGAAGGGTCAGGTGAGTGACGCTCCATCACGCGTTTCTATCACGGGGTGAAGGGTCAGGTGAGTGACGCTCCATCACGCGTTTCTATCACGGGGTGAAGGGTCAGGTGAGTGACGCTCCATCACGCGTTTCTATCACGGGGTGAAGGGTCAGGTGAGTGACGCTCCATCACGCGTTTCTATCACGGGGTGAAGGGTCAGGTGAGTGACGCTCCATCACGCGTTTCTATCACGGGGTGAAGGGTCAGGTGAGTGACGCTCCATCACGCGTTTCTATCACGGGGTGAAGGGTCAGGTGAGTGACGCTCCATCACGTGTTTCTATCACGGGGTGAAGGGTCAGGTGAGTAACGCTCCATCACGCGTTTCTATCACGGGGTGAAGGGTCAGGTGAGTAACGCTCCATCACGCGTTTCTATCACGGGGTGAAGGGTCAGGTGAGTGACGCTCCATCACGCGTTTCTATCACGGGGTGAAGGGTCAGGTGAGTGACGCTCCATCACGCGTTTCTATCACGGGGTGAAGGGTCAGGTGAGTGACGCTCCATCACGTGTTTCTATCACGGGGTGAAGGGTCAGGTGAGTAACGCTCCATCACGCGTTTCTATCACGGGGTGAAGGGTCAGGTGAGTGACGCTCCATCACGCGTTTCTATCACGGGGTGAAGGGTCAGGTGAGTGACGCTCCATCACGCGTTTCTATCACGGGGTGAAGGGTCAGGTGAGTGACGCTCCATCACGCGTTTCTATCACGGGGTGAAGGGTCAGGTGAGTGACGCTCCATCACGCGTTTCTATCACGGGGTGAAGGGTCAGGTGAGTGACGCTCCATCACGCGTTTCTATCACGGGGTGAAGGGTCAGGTGAGTGACGCTCCATCACGCGTTTCTATCACGGGGTGAAGGGTCAGGTGAGTGACGCTCCATCGCGCGTTTCTATCACGGGGTGAAGGGTCAGGTGAGTGACGCTCCATCACGTGTTTCTATCACGGGGTGAGTCTGAAACTGAAGCTCGACTTTAAAGCAACGGAAGTTTCATGTAAGTTTAGTTCTCTCACTCGTAGCTCGGGCTGCGGGGCGCTAGAGACGGGAGCACGTTGATGCGACCTTCCTAGCCGGAGATATGGCCGCATTTTACAGTAAACGTCCGTTGGGTCGCTTAAAAATAAATATCGTAAATCCAATCGCAATATCTGTCAGGAAAATCTCAATTAGATTTCCCCAAATCGTGCGGCCCTACTTCCCAGCACACACATATCCATCAAAGCCAATCTGACGTCCCAATGAATACATGCTGTAGATTATTAATGCGTTTGTCGGCACATGGGTTTTATCGCTCTGCCGATGCGTGAGCAGGAAATAAGCTTCATGCACCGGGACACTCTGGGCTCAGGCCACGTTCCACCCGAGGCCATTTGCAGACCGAGCCGAACGAGTCAGACCTTTGACTTCATAGGGATGAACTTCTCTCATTTCAAAATATCAGGATCTATAAATCTCATAGTGCCTTGGAGGTCAGCACTGTGGCCTTGTTGATCAATACGACGATGAAGTCATAGTTTTAAAAATCATATTAACTTTTCTCATTTTAAAAATCTCAGTTTTTCCCGTTTGATGGGGACCGTCCACGACGCTATAAACACATACATTTCCTTCCGATTATATAACACCACGTATAAGAGGTTTGGGACGCACCACGACGGCCAGCTCCTCGAACCCGAGCAGCTTGACGAGGCGGGGGATGAGCCCGGTCTGCACCATGACCTCGATGCGGTCGTTGGAGCCGTCCGTCAGGTAGGACACGGCCCAGCAGGCGTCAGCCAGCACCTCGCGGTCCTCGTGGTGCAGCAGACGCACCAGCACGGGCAGGATCTGCTGGATGGCTGCGAGGGGGGGGGACGGGTTCTTGTTCCTGCAGAGGTTGGAGAGAGTCCAGGTCACGTTCCTCAGGTAGCCCACCTGCAGAGAGAGAGAGGTTAGTTTGATGTGAGAGGAGGCATGGGGTCAGAGCGCCCTCTAGTGGGGACGGAGGAGAATGACTGAAAGTGCACACATTACATTTCTGTCATATTGCTATTGTACTTCAAACTGTACTTCTTATAATAGTTTTTCTATGTATATTTGCTCTTGGTTTACAACTAAGTTCCTCTTACTAAATAAACCCGAGTCTGATATTACCAATTATGTTGAATTTGATATTTCTCAAAACACATTTTTAAACGTAATACTTTAAATAAATACTTGTACAGAATATAAGAGCCCTTTGCTGAGAGGCGTGTCGGAGCGCCCTCTAGTGGCGACAGTGCACTTTCACCCCAGATTGCTATTTTACTTTGGATAATCATACTTTTTTAAAGCCTTATTTATTGTAATATACATTTGATTTATATAGCGCTTTTCCCGGTGCTTTACTTATCCATCAATCTGACGACGAGTGATCAGTGAATATCACACATGCCCAATATGTCTGACGAACTTGGAGCAATTTACATTCACCGCGTGTCCACATCGACACGATGCAACGTCTTGGAAAAAGCACAAGGGATAATATCTCGACTGTAATGAGATCAAAATATTTCATACTTTGCGACCTGCATGATCGCCTGGGTACATGCTAATCGGCTCCAACATGGGGGAACAGCTGCTGTAGAATATGCAACGCGTTTGTCGGCGCATGGGTTTCATCGCTCTGCCAATGCGTGAGCAGGAAATAAGCGTAATGCGCCGGGACACTCTGGGCTCAGGCGTCTGGCCTCAGGCCACGTTCCACCTGAGGCCATTTTCAGACCGAGCCGAACGAGAGTCAGACCTTTGACTTTTTACCACTAGAACTGTTTGAGTGTATGTAGCTTTTTTTCAATAAAATATTCAAGTCTCCCAGTCCGTGACTTTTCCGTAAAGTGCGTTATGTTGCGTCCTCTGTCGTTAAAAATGGTTTCATACTTTAAAATTCTGATGAAGTGCACATCTACCCCACACACCGCCATTTCACTTTGTATATCTATACTTTTTTTGGATTTGATATGTGTTCCTTTGAAGTCCTCTACGCGTACGTATCCATCACATCTAATTCAGTGGATGTTTAAATCTATAAAGATCATTGAAATTAATAAAATAAATAATTAGTTTCTCTTTTCTTGAAATATGTAGAATAATCTGAATATATTCTTTTAAATGTTTAAGGAATTCAATAAGGTGTTTTTCCCCCCTTTAAATGCCTGTAAGGACATTTCAGAAGCGTACATGTATGACCAAACCAAGTCCGATAACAGATCACACGACCGACTCACCGTGAGCACGGAGAGGTCGGGCACGGCCAGCAGGCTGAGCAGAGGCAGGACGGCCCCGTGTTTGATCACGTGGTCTCTGAGGGCGGAGCCGTCGCCTGAGAGAGGGACGAAGAACACGGCTCAGTAAGACGAGGTGAGAGGACATACACCTGCAAGGAAAACCACCAATACCAGTACAACCCAGTGGCTACAAACCAGTTTGATACCTCAGGACGGCCTGATCTGTAGAATACGAGACATTTCTACATTTTTGGGAAAGAACCAGGTGCGACTTTTTGGAACATGTGTGAAATACACAAGTGAAAGTATTAATGTGCGTCATGCCCCGTTTCAGAATCATATATTAAATAACTGGATTATGATCACGCATGTGTTCATCACCTCTGGAAGAACTCAGGGTTCATACACCTTTTCACCAAAAAGATTCCTCTTCTCAGCGTGCCACTGAAAGGGTTTATTTTAACGTGGAACCGGAAAAATAATAGATTTAATTTGTTCGCGCTTTTACAGGTGCTCGAAGACGCTTTACAGATATAGTGAAGGGAAAAGGAAAGGAAGGAACAACAAATAAACATATAGTTAAATAATACAAAAAAAGTTAAAAGCCAGATTGAAGAGGTGAGTGCTTTGAAGGTGGGGAGGTCGGGTCTCTGATGGGTGGGGGGAGTGAGTTCCAGAGGGAGGGGCAGCGACGGAGAGGCTCCGCCCCTCTCCTTCTTCAAAATAAGGGCTGCAACATGTCGTGCCTCTCTAAAACAAATCAAATAGCTTACTAGCTTCCGCGCTAAAGCATCTCAAACCTCTCACCAGCAAAACACCTCGTCAGTTAAAAGCCATTTTACGTTTCATTACTATACGATATTTATTATCATTAAAGTATTACTATTTCGGCGATTAGATCAAATTATATTTGATGCAACTTCGGTTCCATTTCCACGACTTCTCCAGGGCCTGGAATTAGGCCATGTTTCCATGACCGTAAGAACCCTGATAAGTAGAGCTACAAGTACGATACTGGCGTCTGAAATGGAGCGCAGTAGTTTAGCATACAATCAAAATACTTGAGTACAAGCACCTAAAAGTTCTACTTGTCCTAAAGCTACCTCGTTGTAATCCACCTCGGGAGATAGAATGTGAAGAAGACGGCTTCATAAATACCGGCGATGTTGCCCAGCGCCCACACGGCCTGCTCGCTGATGTGCTGGTGGGGGGAGTTGACCAGGCCGATGAAGGCGGGGATGCCCCCCCCCTCCACCACGGCCGCCGTCTGCTCCGAGGTGCCCGAGGCGATGTTGGTGAGAGCCCAGGACGCCTCAAACTGCATGGGGGGGGAATCCACAAGGCGCAGGAAGGACACGAACCTCGGGATGAGACCCGCGCTGATCAGCTGGTTGATCGGGGGGTTCTTCTCCCGGGAGAGGAGCTTCCTGTGAGGAGAGAGGAGGTGAGTTAGAGGAGAGGAGAGGAGAGAGGAGGTGAGTTAGAGGAGAGGAGAGGTGAGTTAGAGGAGAGAGGAGGGAGGAGTTAGAGGAGAGAGGAGGTGAGTGAGAGGAGGTGCGTGAGAGGAGGTGCGTGAGAGGAGAGGAGGTGAGTGAGAGGAGAGAGGAGGTGAGTGAGAGGAGAGGAGGTGAGTGAGGAGGTGAGAGGAGAGGAGGTGAGTGAGAGGAGGTGAGTGAGAGGAGGGAGTGAGAGGAGAGGAGTGAGAGGAGAGGAGTGAGAGGAGTGAGTGAGGAGAGGAGGTTACCGTGCTGCCTGCGTGGCCTGCAGCTGAGTCTCTGCGTCTCCACTGTTCACCCCAGCGAGGATCTCCTCCACCGTCCACTGTCTGAACGCCTGGCCGGAGACAACAACACGGGGCGATCAAAACCAACAACAACAACAACTCCTTCCCCCTAACCCTGTCTAGAAACATGACGATACAGCCAACAACAACAACGACGAGGACACGTGAGCATGAAGTCACAATCCCACGTAATGTTAATTATCCAATTTGTACCTCGGTCAAATTAATACCTTAGGCGGTTGAGAATTTGATAAAACGTACATGTAATAAAAAGTATTTCTGGAGGTCTACGTGTTTCTATCAAAGAAATATGCCCGTGACATCTTAAATGATGATGGGTCGTAACGTAGAAAACATGGTTCTTTATCAATGAGGAGAAAAATCACAACTTTTAGAAGAATATATATATTTGCTATAATGCCGTTCACCCCATGCTAACACAATAGCATTGTATCGGTGAAGCTCGATATCCCTTTCCCTCTGTTTAACGTTATCAAACAATAAGTTTCCATTTTGTCAAATTGATTCTAATCAGCAGAAGAAAGTAGGCAACCATTTTGAATAGGACTGCTGAAAATGTGATGAAATAAACACACATAGGGAGTTTCACAAATACATGAATGCATATACAGCACATGCTAACGTGATGTAAGGGTGGGGTCTGTGGTGGACCCCTTACATTCCTCAACCAACAGATCTCAGATCAGCAGAAAGTTACATTGTTATAACATTATAAAATGGGGTTTTCTTGTATTCTCTGCATATAAAACTACATTTAAGTCGTGTAAGACCAGCTGGAACAAGTTTTAAAACGCTCACCTGACAGTTCTGGGTCCTCTCCTGCAGCGGCGAAGTGGCCTCGTCTGGAAACACTGCAACATTTCTCTTTTTGAACATCTGGTCATCTTTCTTCGCCTTCCGGAGCTCCACGTTCACCTCCACCCTCCTGCGTCGAAGCTCCTGCATTTAAAGTCACATTTTAAACACTTCAAATGTGTGGATTAAGAAGCTAAAATGTCGCAGAAATAAATAAAATACTCACATTGGCATCTTTGCCTTTGTTCTTGAATTTGTTCAGACGGTCGGCGTTCTCACATGAAGGGGCAGACATGTTCGCAGGAGACAGGGAAGCTTAGCAGCAGTGGAAATTAAGTGGTTTTTCCTGCAAAGAAATATAGGTTAAATCACTTTTAGCCGCCTCATGTCAAGCATATGGACGGATTGACACCAAAATAAACCCCTGACAGCCAGCTACAGTTGGTAATATCGTCAATAAACCACATACAAGTATGCACAACTGTATTTATTCAAGTATAAAATGACATTTCGTGTAATAAAGCTTGATAAGTAGGAGACACGTTCTTACCTGGCTCTCGCTCGGAGTTTGTAATACTCGAAAAGTGCCGGACAGACCTTTAAATTACTGAAACTGAGCCCTCTGATTGGTCCGTTTGAGCAGAAGCATCCAGCCGCCTCTTCTCATTGGTCCGTTTGAAAAAAATCACGAAGCAAACAGGAAGTGTCGTAATGCGGGTATCGCGATATCTCCGTAGCGCGGCAGAATCATACCTTACACGGAAACTGATCCTGACTCGGTTTTTAACAGTCGTTCTGGTTTTTCATTGGATGCTAGTGACGGGTGAGCTGATCCCAGATCTGTGGATTTTGGTCCTCATGGAATGACACTTTTAAAGGGGACAAACCGTCCCGTCGAACAATGTCAATACTTTTTGTACATTTACAATAGAAAACGACACGTTTCTTTGTTACTACATACGGTACCTCATGTCACACCTTTGTATCTCATCATTTCTACTTTTTCATCACTTCATACTGACATTTTATCCCATAATTATGACTATTTACTTCATAATTTCGATTAATCTCATAATTTCGATGTTTCTATCTTGTAATTATGACTTTAGATCTCATAGTTTACCTTTCTATCTCATCACTATCGCGTAGTAATGACTTTATCTAATAATTTCAACCTCGTTTCATTTCAAAGTCTTGTGATTTTGACTTTAAATCTTAGATTTTACTTTTTATTTAATAGTTTTTACTTATTTTATCAATCTGTACGTAGTTCTCATCATTATGACAATGTTTATTACTTTGTTTACCTGATAACTGCCACTTTAGATCTCATGATTGACTTGTTATCCCGTAAATACGTGTCATTTTGATTCTTAATCTCATAATTTCTATCTTTTACTCGTTATGACTTTTGTATTTCAAAATGTGGACATTTGTCTCATAACGCTGACTTTATATATCATATTTATTTTCTCAAACGACTACCCTTATAAAGTGTTTACGAATAGTTTGTAATCCATTTATTAATTAGGTTGTAAATCATGAATACGCTTTTATAAGACATGAGATAAACAGGGCAACTGTGACCGGCTGCTTGCCAAATAGTGAGCCCATGTATCTGTACTGCCAAGTCTTATTGGCTACCTAGCTTACTTCGTCTTCTTCATCAGCCAGCATCCTTGGTCTGTTGAGTTGATTCTCGCTAAGTAGCCAATATAAGGCTTAGTCCTCTTGCCAAATAGTGAGCCTGTGTTCAGGACCAATTAGCTGCCCGAGGCAAGATTTTAGCTGGCGTCCCAAATGCAGACACACTTATGACTCGCACGTGCATGGTTGTGGTGTATATTGTGTCATGTTGAAGTTGAAAGCATCAATCTGGTGCACTTTGAGAGCAACATTAGGACATCTATGGAGACATCTCTCAGCACCAGATGAAACAGAACTGTAAGCAGATTTTATTTTTCTTTATGGATACTTTACAAATCACTCTCCTTTCAAACTGTATTCTTGTTTATTAATAACAACTTTTTTGTACTGTCATATAGTATTTTATACCTGTTTTTCACCTGTTCTCTTCTTGTTATATAACTATGATCATAAATAGGTGTCGCGTGCCTTCACCTCTCTGAGCTGAGCCTATCAGAGCCGCTCGGTCTGTCAGGAGAGAGCTCTCAAAGCTGGGTGCTGTACGCAATATAGGCGTAGTTCTGTTAGTATAAGATAATAAGATGTACTTTGTTGATGCAACATCGGGAAATTGTGTCGGTATGAAATGTAATTGTTATTATTTTTTTATTTCTAACTTTCTTTTTGTCTCCCCAATGTTCGGCCCCCCTATGCGCCTATACTATACTGCCTATGGCGAGGGCCGGCCCTGCCTGTGTTGATGTATGCAAACTATGTTAGAACTGGTTTATAAATGGTTCTTAATGATTAATAAAGCAGAAACACGTGGGTTTGCTGTCCTGGCTCCAAGATGGTGGAATGAGCTCCCATTGACATCAGGACAGCAGAAAGCTCACACACCTTCCGGCGCAGACTGAACACTCATCTCTCTCGACTCCACCTCGAGGATAGAACTACTAACAAAGCACTTATATACTAACAAAGGACTAGCTTACCTAAAGCCAGTTGAGTAGCACTTGAAATGTTTTTGCTCTATGAAACCTGATGTACTTATATCAGGGGTGTCAAACTCAATTTCATCGCGGGCCACATCAGCATTATGGTTGCACTCAAAAGGCCGGTTGTGACTTTAAGACTTTATAAATATACATATATAATATATATAAAATAATGTATTATTTATAATACATAACTTCCTCTGCATTGGATTATTACCGGATAGTGTAATAACTTCATAATTAACTACGTCTGAAAGCAGAAGTCCAGGGCAAATAATTGCAAGTCTCTTCAGTGCGCATGTCACAAAACAAGATGCATTGTGGGACATGTAGTTTATGGGCAACGTGCTCCTGTAAAGTGGCGTGTAACCGTATAATAAACTTATTATATTCTTTGTATGCTCTTGCGGGCCACATTGAATTAAGTCGGGCTTTGGCCCCCGGGCCTTGAGTTTGACACCCCTGACTTATATGATTCCGTTTTCTTCGTTTGTATTTTGTTGGTCGAACGCACTTCTTTGGATGAAAGCGTCAGCTAAATGTAATGTAATGTTTTCAACCCAATTATAAACTCTTTATGAATCCGTTATAAGCGTAGTCTTATCGTACAGTGGTACAGATTTGTGTCAAATTGCTGTTTTTACCTCATGCCTTTTCATGTGGATTTTTTGCCCAGATATATGCATTCATGAATTATAAGCAACAATCCCCCAAATTCAGACATTTTTTATTATTATAATCAAGTTTAAAAAACATTTTCACACATCAAGGAATATATCAGTCTTTTATATTTTATTAAGTTCCATATACATCAATATTTCTCCAGATGTAATACAAAAAAAGAAAAAGAAATCAGGTGAAAATTGGACAATTATAGTCATTATCTTTTTTTACAAACAGGGCAGAAACCTTCAGATTTAGCGAGTCGTCCTTCTGAGTCAGTCGATCCATTTACAATAGCTTATTACTGTTCGATCGGTAGGGCGAAGACGTTAGACCTACTGCTGTCCAACCGTCTTTCTAAACAAAAAGTGGAAAAAAGGCTAATTTAGACGCTCGATGCTCAGAGAAACTCAGCTATTGTTCGTCAAAATTCAGATTTCTCGTTGGAAATGTCGGATAAACAAGAAAGACAAAGGATGAAAAGACTGAGATCCCCAAAAAATAAAAATAAACATGGAAATACGAGAGCTCCTTAAAGAGTCTTTTCTCCGAGGTAAACCGTCTTCTCCTCGGTTCAGTCCCACCGACGAACACGGGTCCAAAAAAAAGGTCCCTTTCAGAGCGCCAACGCAGACCCTGAACGCAGCACGAGGCTCCGTCACACAGTTCAGAAAAATAGCCGTTTTCTTGGCAAGTGCATTTTTTTTTGTTGTTGTTTGAGAAACGTGCGCTGCTTTTCCTAACGGACCGTGGAACACTGTAGCTTGTTGTTATGAGACCTACAGGGTGTGGAGAGAGGGGAGAGTTGAGAGCCCTTCGTGATTTTTAGATTTATTTCTGCGACAGACACGACACGGCAGATGCAACGGCGGAGAATCCTGCGGGAGGAAACATCTGGGAATGCCTTTAGGGAGGGGGAAGCTTCCGAACTGAAGTTCTGAAGCACAGTTTCTTAAAATAATACCATCTAAAAATGGTTTTCGTGATTATTTAAAACATTCAAACATACAACCGCTGTACATGATAAAAAAGTATGTACATTCAAGATCTTAACAACCAGCTCAATCAACTCAAAGGGGATGTAACATACAAAACTTCTCATAAATATCTCTATATAACAAAATACGCAGCTTAAATATGGTTTTTGTTTGATATCCCGTAAGGTGGACACGTAATCTATCGAAGCTCAGAAAATAAATACAATGAATGCATTAAAGTCCCTGATTAAGCCGTGAGTTATTGTCGAGAGGCCAGATTGGAGGAAATAATGAGAAGAAAGGGTCCCTTGATTGCATTTTCCGATTAGATTATTATATTACCAAAAATGTGAAATTGCCGGCGTTTACATGAAAGCACATTGGTGTGTGTGTGTGTGTGTGTGTGTGTGTGTGTGTGTGTGGTTTCCTTCTTAAGTTATTGTTTTTATATATAGCGAGGCCAGCATCCAGTCCAGACTGCAGCTACTTTAAGAATCTGACAATCTGGAAGAAAAGAGAGAATGGGATGGCGTAAATCAAAAAGGCATGCAGCAAAGGTGAACACGCACAAATGCAACGGTACACATGACACACACACGATACACGGTACACACACGGTACACACACAACTACACGGTACACACACGGTACACACACACACTACACGGTACACACACGGTACACACACACTACACGATACACACATCTGTGAAGACCTAAAGGACAGAAAGGCTGCTCCATATTTCCGTCCCATTTCATGTTTTATTCGACATTCAACTTGAAAATCGAACATTTTTCTAAATATATTTTATTGCTTATTCTTAAACTATCTTCTTATGTTAAATGAACATATTCCATATACATCTTAATTATTGGACATTTTCTATTCTAAATACATGTTTTATCGGAAATTCTCACTAGATTTTATTTATATAAATATATACATATTTATATTCTATTTTATTTTAAAGGTGATATTTTCCTTAAAATTATTATATTTATAAACATAATTTAATTGTATTTATTTTTAGATATTTTACCTTATTGTCTCATGTTTATATAAATATATTGTTTAGTCTTTATAGTATGTAGAATTAGAGGATGAAACCCTCTTCAATGGTCACACACACATGTGCATCTAACCCCTTCTAGTACTAGGACTTAATGTTATGAAGTATAAAGAGAAATAAGTATTCTGAGTGTTATTAAAACTATATTTTATTATCTGGGTTTGAAATCGGTCGAATGTCCTAATGTTCGTCAGCTCTGTAGGTTTGAGCCGAGCAGCAGAGTATACTCCAGGTGGATCAACGTCCTGCGCATGCCGGTGGTAAACAAAGGGTTAAAAGTGAGTGATGTCATGGAGGGAGAGAGCCCCAGATGTTCAGCACGTGTGTTTACCTGCTGGCTTTGAAGCCTTTGAGCTTCTGAACGAAGAAGGCCTCCAGCACCTCGGCACACTGGAAGAAGGGCGTGTCGTTGGGGTTGTAGTAGCGACAGTTATCGAAGATTTTGGTCACGTCCGCCACGATCTCCGTGAGCTTCTGGTAATGTCGCTTCTGCAGACGCGTCTCCATCGTGGAGAAGTCTACGAGCGGACGGAGACACATGTGGTTAAATAAATATGTGTTGTTCATATCGTGGAATAAACGGCGAGGAGAAGTCTACGAGGGGACGGAGACTTATGTATTCATAACGTGAAATGAACAGAGGTTAGATGCTTCGGACATCTGTTTTCCAGGTTTAAGGAACTCGTGATAACGTCTGTAATCCAGTTCTTACCCATGGGCTCCTTGATGACGCGATAATAATCCGGAGCGTCGTGCGGATCCACCGGCTCCAGGAAAGGCCACGCCATTTTATGAGACTGTAGAAATAACAGAAAGATAGCACACTTATAAGATGAACCCAAAACCGAGAACGAGGAGACATTATTTGCCGAATTGACCTGGGATGAAATGGTATAAAGGATTTAAAAAAAGAGTTTTGATAAGCTCTTAAAAACAGTTAATTTTAAAGGGGACCTATCGTGCTATTTGTAGGCAACAGCACAGCTCTCAGATATATACAAATATATTAAAAACATGTCTATGAAGTGCTCACCCATTCTAGCCACGCCTCATGTCCCTCTGTTTCACTTCCTGTTTCTAAAGTGCAGATTCGGGGTATGAAGCTTTTTTTTTACTGAAACAATTTAAATAAGAGGGGGCGGAGCTTATGCGGGACCCGGCAGCTACCGTCTAAACTAAATGCTGCCGTGATGAAACGCCATATCATGGATCATCAAGGCTCTGAAACAGTCTGGAGCTCAAAGGCTTTCTCTCTTGCCGGTTACACCACAAGCTGAGTTCCTTTCTACTTCCTGCTTCTTCACACACATGCTCTCCAGCACAGGTTAGCTCTGAGTGTTAGCGATGCTAATGTAAACACCGACCATATTACGTCCAGAACAGTCGGGCATTGTTTCTGATAGCAACGTTTCTGATTGGCCCGTGGGTCCACATTTCAGATGTTACGTCATATCGGACGCACATCTGGATCAGCTCCGTTGTTCCCCGTTTTTAGAGATTTGGGTACGGAGGGAAAGAGAGAGGGTTTATTCTCTGACCCTGCGTGAGTTCCCCGACACACCGGGGACACGTGTTGATGTATAAAAGACATCACAAAGTGCATTTTGCATGATAGGTGCCCTTTAAATCTCCCGCTTTCTGAGATATTTGGGAATACGGCGTCAGGCCATTTAATAACCATGATAAGACTGTGTTGTTAGAGGTCAAATGTAAGGTCATTATGTGGTTAAGTGGAGTCTGGGCAATGATGATAGGTCATCATCACTTTGAAGTAAGAGATTATAAGAAAAGGACATGTTTTATATATGGCGGAGATACAAAATAAATGTGCCATTAGCCGCTTTCACACCAAGTACTTTGCCGCACTTAGTGCCAGCTCTTAGTCCCCCATGGAACTAAGAGCCGATCGCGTTCACACCGGAATAAGTTCCTGAGGGAAGATTACGCAAATGAAGCCGCTGACGTCACTTCTTCTTCGGAAGGCTTCAGTAGCAGCTGCTGGGAGTCCCAGCAGCTGCTACTGAAGCCTTCCGAGTAAATCGCCAGAACGCCGACACCTCCTCATCTCCACCGCTCCCATGTTTTATTTTGTGTTGCCATAAATTAGTCTCTCTGCGTTTCTGCGCTGGGCTAATGCTAATGCTAATGCCAGCAAATACAATGGAGGCTTCAAAAAACTTTTCCGAGTTTTACGGGGCAGTGCAGCCTTACTTTGTAGTAGCGACAGCCGGACAGACATTACTTCTCTCCGTACCTGTAAGGAGCGCAGTATTCTCTTCAGCCCCTCGTAGTCCTTGTCGGTGAGCGGCGTGAGGACCGTCATGGCGTCCTCGGTGGACTGGCACTGCGGACACACGTACAGATCGATGTGCGTGGCCTCGCTCTGAAGGATCCCCACGCAGCGCCCGTGGTACCAGTTCTGACAGCGGTCGCACCCGATGTAGAACCTGAGGGAGAAATCAGAAGAGGTTAAACCAGTAGTGGAGTACAAATACTTTGTTACTGTACTTAAGTACATTTTTCTGGTATGAGTACTTTACTCCACGACTTATTTTTCTGAAGACTTTACTTTGACTTCTTACATTTTGAACACAAATACCTGTACTTTCTACTTCTTACATTTTGAACACAAATACCTGTACTTTCTACTTCTTACATGTTGAACTCAAATACCTGTACTTTCTACTTCTCACATGTTGAACCCAAATACCTGTACTTTCTACTTCTCACATGTTGAACTCAAATACCTGTACTTTCTACTTCTTACATGTTGAACTCTAATACCTGTACTTTCTACTTCTCACATGTTGAACTCAAATACCTGTACTTTCTACTTCTTACATGTTGAACTCAAATACCTGTACTTTCTACTTCTCACATGTTGAACTCAAATACCTGTACTTTCTACTTCTCTCATGTTGAACTCAAATACCTGTACTTTCTACTTCTCACATGTTGAACACAAATACCTGTACTTTCTACTTCTTACATGTTGAACTCAAATACCTGTACTTTCTACTTCTTACATGTTGAACTCAAATACCTGTACTTTCTACTTCTCACATGTTGAACTCAAATACCTGTACTTTCTACTTCTCTCATGTTGAACTCAAATACCTGTACTTTCTACTTCTCACATGTTGAACACAAATACCTGAACTTTCTACTTCTTACATGTTGAACTCAAATACCTGTACTTTCTACTTCTTACATGTTGAACTCAAATACCTGTACTTTCTACTTCTTACATGTTGAACTCAAATACCTGTACTTTCTACTTCTTACATGTTGAACTCAAATACCTGTACTTTCTACTTCTCACATGTTGAACTCAAATACCTGTACTTTCTACTTCTCTCATGTTGAACTCAAATACCTGTACTTTCTACTTCTCACATGTTGAACCCAAATACCTGTACTTTCTACTTCTTACATGTTGAACTCAAATACCTGTACTTTCTACTTCTTACATGTTGAACACAAATACCTGTACTTTCTACTTCTCACATGTTGAACTCAAATACCTGTACTTTCTACTTCTTACATGTTGAACTCAAATACCTGTACTTTCTACTTCTTACATGTTGAACTCAAATACCTGTACTTTCTACTTCTTACATGTTGAACTCAAATACCTGTACTTTCTACTTCTCACATGTTGAACTCAAATACCTGTACTTTCTACTTCTTACATGTTGAACCCAAATACCTGTACTTTCTACTTCTCTCATGTTGAACTCAAATACCTGTACTTTCTACTTCTCACATGTTGAACTCAAATACCTGTACTTTCTACTTCTTACATGTTGAACCCAAATACCTGTACTTTCTACTTCTCTCATGTTGAACTCAAATACCTGTACTTTCTACTTCTCACATGTTGAACTCAAATACCTGTACTTTCTACTTCTCACATGTTGAACCCAAATACCTGTACTTTCTACTTCTCACATGTTGAACTCAAATACCTGTACTTTCTACTTCTCACATGTTGAACTCAAATACCTGTACTTTCTACTTCTCTCATGTTGAACTCAAATACCTGTACTTTCTACTTCTCTCATGTTGAACTCAAATACCTGTACTTTCTACTTCTTACATGTTGAACTCAAATACCTGTACTTTCTACTTCTTACATGTTGAACTCAAATACCTGTACTTTCTACTTCTCTCATGTTGAACTCAAATACCTGTACTTTCTACTTCTCTCATGTTGAACTCAAATACCTGTACTTTCTACTTCTTACATGTTGAACTCAAATACCTGTACTTTCTACTTCTCACATGTTGAACTCAAATACCTGTACTTTCTACTTCTTACATGTTGAACCCAAATACCTGTACTTTCTACTTCTTACATGTTGAACTCAAATACCTGTACTTTCTACTTCTTACATGTTGAACTCAAATACCTGTACTTTCTACTTCTTACATGTTGAACCCAAATACCTGTACTTTCTACTTCTCACATGTTGAACTCAAATACCTGTACTTTCTACTTCTCTCATGTTGAACTCAAATACCTGTACTTTCTACTTCTCACATGTTGAACCCAAATACCTGTACTTTCTACTTCTTACATGTTGAACTCAAATACCTGTACTTTCTACTTCTTACATGTTGAACATGTAAGAAGTAGAAAGTACAGGTATTAGTGTTCAACAAGAGTATTTTTAAACACGAGTATCTGTACTTCTACTTGAGTAAAGGATGTGTGTACTGTTGCCATCTCTGGGTATTTGCGAGTGTGTACGTACTGGGACTCGTCGTAGGGAGTCCTGCAGATGCAGAACAGCTCCTCCTCGGTGCTCTCCCCCTCCTGACCTCGCTTACAGGCGTCACAAACAAAGTCCTCCAGCTTCTTGGCTTCTTTCTCCGTGATGCCCACACAGGCTCCGTGGAACCAGTTGGAGCAGAGGTCGCAGCCGATGTAGAACCTGAGAGGAGGAGGAGGAGGAGGAGGAGGAGGGACTTTAGAGCCTCGACTTACATTAAAGCAGAAATACTGTGGTCTTTAAAATACTATAATACGTTACTTAAGAGTGTTAGGCCCTGTAATGTTGCTCCATAGGTTCGTGTGCATGTCAACGGTCTGCAAACATTCTTTCATCGTGTTTGAGAGTGTACCAGATTTAAACGTCTTGGGAAGAGGTAATAGAGGTTTCTGTTTTGTTCGGGTGTTACCCAGAAGAACTGAACACAAGGAAGCGAGAACAAACCTTTTTAAAATGTATGTCTGCAACAGCACTTTCATGAAAACATTTAAACGGTCCAAGTATTGGTAAACGGTTGAAAGAACTGTCTCCATGGGTCTCGTTAGAGAAAATAACATATTCAATTAAAAGGAAAACAAGAACTATTTAACAAAGTATGGGGCCCTGTCCTTAACTATAGGCTCACACCAAGGACTTTGCCGCACTGCAGATCGCGTTCACACCGGAACAAGTCCCTGAGGGAGGGTTAGGCAAATGAAGCCGCTGACGTCACTTCTTCTTCTTCTGCTTTGGGTTCACTGGCAGGCCGCAAACCACTTCACGGCGTATACTGCCGCCCGGAGTCCCCGGCGGAGGTCCCCGGAGTTGGGGAAGGCTTCAGTAGCAGCTGCTGGGAGTCCCAGCAGCTGCTACTGAAGCCTTCCGAGTAAATCGCCAGAACGCCGACACCTCCTCATCTCCACCGCTCCCACGTTTTATTTTGTGTTGCCGTAAGTTAGTCTCTCTGCGTTTCTGCGCTGGGCTAATGCTAATGCTAATAATGCTAATGCGAGGATAATAAAATGGCGGCTTCACAAAACTCTTTGGGAGTGTTACGGGGCGTGGTTTGCAATCCGCCCAGCCAATCAGGAATATAGCTCTTTCCTCACTAAAGAGCCGCTCCAAAGTCCCTGCTCTCTAGCAGGGGACTTTGGAGCGGGTAAAAAGGTTCGCATGAACTACTTTTAGTACCGGCTCTTTTTGGTGTGAACGCGATCATGAACTAAGTTCTGATGAACCTTTGTGGGAAAAGTACCGCAGTGTGAACGCGGCTCATGATTACTATGGAGAGGCGAAGTCCCTCCCTTTCCTCCATGGGACCTTTTTTCGGAAAAATTATGTTTTGAAGTCAATGGAGAGAGAAAGATTACCTTTCCATCCCGTTTGAATTGAGCCACGAATTACACACATGATGTTTGTCAATTCAAAAGATAATTAAAGTCAAAACATTTTAAATGTGTCGTCAAACTGTGAAGTAACACTTTCTTTGTGTGAAGCCATTCAATGAACTACATCTCCCATCATGCACCACACACCCAGACGGCCGCCACGTTGAACATTTCTCTTCTTTCTTTCAGAACGAGGCGGAAAATATTAAACGAGGTGGAAATCACTCCGAGTCTGGGCGCGTTGAGAGCTGTGCACACACAAGGGGAGTGAGTCGGTTCCAGAGCCAGCACGCGGGACCGGGACTCTGGGAGTTGTAGTCTTTCTAGTTGCGTATTTTTCATCGTCTTATATTTCAACAGTTTTACGACAAACTGACTTTTTTGACTTGGAAATTATTTGTTAAGATTGACAAACATCATGTGTGTAATTCGTGGCACAATTCAAACGGGATCGAAAGATAATCTTTCTCTCTCCGTCGACTTCAAAACATAATTTTTCCAAAATAAGGTCCCATGGAGTTCCACCGGAAGGGGAGGGGCTTCACCTCTCTATACGCCTTGCATTCATAATGTCAGCGGGAGGGTGGGGGAGCGGCGCTGAGGAACAGCAGAGTGCGGGTTGACAGGTGCCTGTGTGGAGGCGTGTGACGCAGTGGACTAGTGTATTGGTGTTGGGATCAGGGGGGCACAGGTTCAAACCCCACTGCATGTCGTTGTGTCGCTGAGACACTTCACCCCAAAATGCTCCTGTGGGGATCGCCCTCAGTACTGAGTATGGAAGTCGCTTTGGATAAAAGCGTCTAACAAGTGACATGTCATGTGATGTGTTGACATTCCCCTTATTGTGCGTCAGCAGAGGCTCCAAGTGTCTTAGGTTCAAGTTCGACAACTACCGTCTGGGTTAGTGTTCATGACTTCATGTTTATGTCATCTCAATGCTAGGGCTGTCCCGAATACCATTTTTCGGGCTCCGGATATTCGGTAGTAATCAGCAGCGAATATTCGACCCGCGTGTGCGTAGTAATCAGCAGCAAACCGCTTCAACACGTGTATTTCGGTGTATTCACGGCATTCATTTTGTTATTCTACAGTATTGTTGTTTATAGTTATTTGTTAATGTAACCCAATTTGTGTTCCTTGAAATTGAAAAGGATATCGCATCGTGTTTGTTACTTTCGTTGCAGTTGTATATGTCTTTACGGACATGCTTTTATTTTGAAGGAGAGTTAGCGCTGTTGACAGGAAGTTGTTGTTGCTATGGAAACAACCTGACGGAGATTAACGGAGAAAAGTAATATCTACATATAAAGACGGAGAAAGTAAACGATTACGTTTATGGTTACGTGTTAGCACCCCCCGAAGAGGCACAAGCTCTGACGTCGGTATTGGAGATTTCAATAAATTCAATTTGAGAAAAAAAAACAAAATATCCGAATAACGAAATTGAAACCCGAAACTCCAACGACGAATATTCGGGTACAGCCCTACTTCACTCACTTGGACTCGTCGTACGCCGTCTTGCACACGCAGTACAGTTTGGGCTCCTTCTTGTGATCCTTGGAGGACGACGAGGGCTTTTTCTTCTTCTTGTGTTTGTCTCTGTCTTTGTCTCTGTCCTGATCTTTGTCCTTCTCTTTGTCCCGGTGTCTGTCCCTCTCCTTCTCCATCTCCATCTCCCCTTCTCTGTCTTTATCTTTCTCTCTACAGAGTTCCCGATCTTTCTCCCGCTCTTTCTCCCGCTCTTTCTCCCGCTCTTTGTCCCGATCTTTGTCCCGCTCCCGTTTCTTCTCCTTGTCGTGATGCCGGTCTCTGATCCGGTTCCTGTCTTTGTCCCGCTCCTCCTCTCGTTTACGTTTGTGTGAGGAAGAGGAGGAGGAGGTGGGGGAGGGGTGTGCGCTGTGGGAGGAATGTGAGGAGTGATGGGTGGAGTGTGAGGAGGGTGTGTGAGGAGGGAGTGTGTGAGGAGGGAGTGTGTGAGGAGGGAGTGTGTGAGGAGGGAACGTGTGAGGAGGAAGTGTGTGAGGCTGCGGCCGCCTTCACTGTGGCTGCGGCCGCCTGAGTGATGGCTGCTCTCGCCTTCTCCTTCTCCTTCTGCAGACGAGCGATGTCCCGCCTCAGCTCCTCCTGAGGAACACACAGAGGACACAATGTTTAGCATTGGGATTTTTTCCCCCATTTTTTTTGTACAGCTAGCGGCCACTAGGGGAACCTCCTAAATCTATGGATTTCACAGGTAAAATTAACCACCTTTAACTCTACGGGCTCTAGGACTGGTCCGCGCCCGCCACCTTTAACACTAGGGGCTCTAGGACCGGTCCGAGCCCGCCACCTCTAACACTACGGGCTCTAGGACCGGTCCGAGCCCGCCACCTCTAACACTACGGGCTCTAGGACCGGTCCGCGCCCGCCACCTTTAACACTACGGGCTCTAGGACCGGTCCGAGCCCGCCACCTCTAACACTACGGGCTCTAGGACCGGTCCGCGCCCGCCACCTTTAACACTACGGGCTCTAGGACCGGTCCGAGCCCGCCACCTTTAACGCTACGGGCTCTAGGACCGGTCCGAGCCCGCCACCTTTAACACTACGGGCTCTAGGACCGGTCCGCGCCCGCCACCTTTAAGCGGCGGGCTCCAGCAGGAAAAGCTGGAGGCCGGAAAAGAGCGAGACAGGGTAGCGCGCCAAAGTAAAACCGAGAGACAGAACGAGAGCGAGACAGACGGACAGTTTAGCTGCTGCGGCTCATATGACGGTGCGCTTTGTAGTCCGGAAAGTACGGTACATGGATCCTGAGGTTGAAGCTCACGCCGGGGACCAGTGAGATTTAACGTTTTGAAGTATTCAGAAAAAGTCAACATTTTGAGATTTTGTAAAAAAGTCATACTTTTTTTTTAAAAGTCAGATTTTACGACACAATGTTTCGTATAATTTGATTTTAGAACAGCAACCTCAATTGGATTTTTTTAGTAGCGTCACTTATTGTTATTTAAATGATGCGTCCAGCATGAGAGGGGCTATATAAATAAAGCTGATAATGATACAACACCCTGTTATCCCACTTGCTGTCCTGATCCCGCGGGCTTTCCGCTGAGGCATCATATGAGAGTGACGGCCCCTACACACGGCGGCGTGCGTTGCCGCTTCAACGCTTCTGAATGGGGTGACGTCACGATTCGCCGAACTGCATTGTGGGAGCTAAGCGTAGCTTCTCTCGCGGTGCTCGCTGCAAAAGTAGAGCAATGTTCTACTTTTGCCGCCTCGACGGAGGCGTCAGCCAATCAAATCCCGCGTATGTAAATCTGACAGTACAAGCGCTAGCCAATCAAATCCCTCGTATGCAAATCTGACAGTACAAGCCAATCAAATCGGGTGTATGTTGGGAGAGCCAGACCGCAGTTATTTCCCATATGTCAACAAAAGGAGGAGAAAATGGTTGTGGCGGTAGGGAATCACCCGGTACTCTATGACCAGTCCCTCTTTACATACAGGGACACAAACCGGAGGAGCCAGACATGGGGGGAGGGGGCATATACAGTGGGGGGAGGGGCATATACAGTGGGGGGAGGAGCCAGGCATGGGGGAGGGGCAGAGACAGTGGGGGAAACTGGTAGGTTTTCGCCTGTTTGGGGAGTTTATATCCAGTGTACTTCGTTTGAATGGACAGCTAGCAAGCATAGACAGTATATGTAGCCAGCATGGATGTAGCATGAATGCTTTGCTTTGTATGTCCGGGGCGGGACATTCATGTGATTGGTTGTTGGTCGCGTTGACTCCCCAAGCTCAAGACACGCACGCCGCCGTGTGTGGGGCCGTGGCGGTTCACAGCGGGCTCACCTGGACCTGCAGCTGCAGCTCTTTGTCCAGCAGCGCCCTCTTCTTCAGGATCTCCGCCTTCAGCTGCTCTTTGTGTTTGTACAGCAGCGCCGTGAGCTTGGAGGCGTTCTGTTTGGAGCGCTTCTGCTCCACCACCTCCTCCTTCTTCCTCTTCTTGGCCGCCTGCTTCTCGTCCTTCTCCATCTTGTCCAGGATGAACTTCATCACCTGGTTGCACACGATCATCCTGAAAACAAGCGGGGAGGCAGTGGTGATCAGCTGGCGGCGGGAGACGCGGTGAAACGTTTAAAACCCTGAAATACACACTTTGTTTTACAATAAATCGGGCTCGGATATGACCGTCAAGTCTCTTTGCTCGAACAGAAGGAACGGAACAATCTTAAGGAGATATTTCAAAACATGGTGCACACGTGGGGTTTAAATCCAAAGAGCTGAATAATAATAATACTACATGTGAGGAAGTGAGAGGAGGAGGAAGAGGAGGAAGTGAGAGAGGAAGTGGGAGGAGGAGGAGGAGGAAGTGAGAGGAGGAGGAAGTGAGAGAGGAAGAGGAGGAAGTGAGAGAGGAAGTGGGAGGAGGAGGAGGAGGAAGTGAGAGGAGGAGGAAGTTAGAGAGGAAGTGAGAGGAGGAGGAAGAGGAGGAAGTGAGAGGAGGAGGAAGTGAGAGGAGGAGGAAGTGAGAGGAGGAGGAAGAGGAGGAAGTGAGAGGAGGAGGAAGTGAGAGAGGAGGAGGAAGTGAGAGAGGAAGTGAGAGGAGGAGGAAGAGGAGGAAGTGAGAGGAGGAGGAAGTGAGAGGAGGAGGAAGTGAGAGGAGGAGGAAGAGGAGGAAGTGAGAGGAGGAGGAAGTGAGAGGAGGAGGAAGTGAGAGGAGGAGGAAGAGGAGGAAGTGAGAGGAGGAGGAAGTGAGAGAGGAGGAGGAAGTGAGAGAGGAAGTGAGAGGAGGAGGAAGAGGAGGAAGTGAGAGGAGGAGGAAGTTAGAGAGGAAGTGAGAGGAGGGGGAGGAGGAGGAGGAGGAGGAGGAGGAAGTGAGAGAGGAAGTGAGAGGAGGGGGAGGAGGGGGAGGAGGAGGAGGAGGAGGAGGAGGAGGAGGAGGAGGAAGTGAGAGAGGAAGGTGTGAAGATGGAGAAGAGGTTAGGAACAGGTCACATCAGAGTCAGAGCGATGAACCGATGCATTATTCAAACTGTATGCGTAAAATAAAAAGAATCATTTGTTATTCTTCAAATCCATCTCTTTCTCCAGGAAAGTATTTTGTCGAGTAAAAAGCAAAATGAAAACTCACGATAAATCTATTAATAGAAAAATATCTGAATTTTAAGATTCTCCAGAAAAAGTAACAACATAACAACAAAAGTAAAAAGGGCTAAGCTCAGGGTGAGGGGTGAGCGGGTCAGGAGCAGGGGGTCTGCAGGAATCCTGAAGTCAGACCTTTCAAGACCGGTGCCTTGCTCAAGGGCACCGCGGCAGGGCAGGAGGTGAACTGGGACCTCTCCGAGTAGCAGTCCACACTCCATATTTAGGTCTGTTCGGGGACTTGAACCGGCGACCCTACGGCTCCCAGCCCAAGCCCCTACCGACTGAGCCACTGCCACTACACAACGACTACATTCAGGCAGACTGCAGAACGCAACCTCTTTGGACATAGCCTTAATTTTCGCTAAATTGATTTATCAACTTTTAAGACCCCGAAGAGTGAGAGGGTGAGTTTTGAGGGATTGATATAATGATATATTATACATACTATATATGAATATATTGTACATACTTAAAGCTTCAAAATACACTTCTATTTTCTTTTGCATACAGTATAAATAAATCAAATGTCGTTGCTGCAGCCCCTATATTTGTGCGTGTCCCACATGTGTGAGATCTGGTGGGTGTGTAACGCGTGGAGACGACAACAACACTATATTGGAGCGAGACTGGACAACAGGAAGTCGGGGATTTGGAGTTTTATGGCGTTTAACATTTTAGGGTTTATCCTCCAACAGCTTTCATCCCATCGCCTTTAAAATTAGTCGGTTAGTCAGTCGGCTCTGAATGTCAAACATTACTGCGACGTCACTACCGTTACATGAAGTCTTACTTAATAAACTTATTTGATTTGTATCCCCATGCCTTTTAATTTAATATTTGAGTCTGTACTCGCTGCCGTAACAAAGTCCTCGCTGTGGGAGGAATAAAGTGTGTGTGTGTGTGTGTGTGTTCCTCAGACCTCTGGTTCTCCTCTCTCTCGGCGGCGGCGAGACTTTTCTTCTGCTTCAGCTGCTCGGCCGAGGAACTCTGCTTCACCACCACCATCGCCTGACACACACACACACACACACACACACACACACACACACACACACACACACACACACACACACACACACACACCACACACACACACACACACACACACACACACACACACACACACACACACACACACACACACACACACACACACACACACACACACACACACACACACACACACACACACACACACACACACACACACACACACACACACACACACACACACACACACACACACACACACACACACACACACACACACACACACACACACACACACACACCATCAGAAATATCATGATATTTAATGTTCTCCATATTACTCGTCTTACTTTCTGTAAATATTAAAAGTATCTACCTGCTGTAAGAAATTGTAAATATTGTTAGTTGTTGGTTCTGACCTGTTTCTGGACCCCCTCCCCTGCCGGGCTCACAGCCTGCAGGTTCAGGTTCTGGTCCTTCTGCTTCCCCTCCTGCTGTTTCTTCTTCTTTGGTTTCTGCTGGATCTTCAGCAGCTCCTGGACGCTCGCCGGCGCCTGGATGGTCACCAAGTTCTGGATCTGGTGATTCTGGATCTGGTGGTTCTGGGTCGGCTGCTGCTGGATCTGGAGGTTCTGGATCTGGTGGTTCTGGGTCGGCTGCTGCTGGATCTGGAGGTTCTGGATCTGGTGGTTCTGGGTCGGCTGCTGCTGGATCTGGAGGTTCTGGATCTGGTGGTTCTGGGTCGGCTGCTGCTGGATCTGGAGGTTCTGGATCTGGTGGTTCTGGGTCGGCTGCTGCTGGATCTGGAGGTTCTGGATCTGGTGGTTCTGGGTCGGCTGCTGCTGGATCTGGAGGTTCTGGATCGGCTGCTGCTGGATCTGGAGGTTCTGGATCTGGTGGTTCTGGGTCGGCTGCTGCTGGATCTGGAGGTTCTGGATCTGGTGGTTCTGGGTCGGCTGCTGCTGGATCTGGAGGTTCTGGATCTGGTGGTTCTGGGTCGGCTGCTGCTGGATCTGGAGGTTCTGGATCTGGTGGTTCTGGGTCGGCGGCTGCTGGATCTGGATGGGCAGCTGCAGTTTGATCTGCTGCGGTACCACTCCACCCTGCTGCTGGGCCTGGATCTGGATCTGGGCCTGGATCTGAGCCGCCACGTGGGGAGGGAGAGCGGAGAGGAGCTGCACCGGCTGCTGGAGGCCTGGTACTGTGATCAGCTGGTGCCTGAGGGGGGACTGGACCTGCACCTGGGTCTGGTTCTGAGGCTGGAACTGGACCTGGAGCTTTGCTTGGACTTGAGGTTGGGCTTGGATCTGAATCTGCTGCTGAACCTGGTTCTGCTGCGGGGACTGGACCTGGAACTGGGTTTGGATTTGAGTTTGGACCTGGGGTTGTTGCTGCTGCTGCTGCTGCTGGACCTGGAACTGGGTTTGGATTTGAGTTTGGACCTGGGGTTGCTGCTGAACCTGGCTCTGTTGCTGGAACTGGATCTGAACCTGCGGATGGAGCTGGTTCTGGGCCTGAGTTTGGACCTGCTGCTGTTGAGCCTGCGGTTGAAACGAAGCCTGTATCTGCGGGTGGTACTGAGGCTGGACCCGGGTCTGGACCTGGGGCTGAAACTGGACCTGAGGCTGGAGGTTCTGCGTTTGAGGCGTGAACTGAACCCGGACCTGGCCGTGGTTCTGGGCTTGTGCTTGGGCCTGAATGTGTTGCACTTGGGCAAACGGTTGGACCTGGATCTGGGCCCGGATCTGGTTCTGGATCTGGCGCTGGGGGGAGAGAGGAGTCTGGATCTGAGGCTGTGAGGGTCTGACGGTAGGGAGGCCCATGTGGACCTGAACCGCTGAGACGGGGATCTGAGAGAGCTGCTGCACTGAGACCACAGCAGGGAGTCCCGGGGGAGGGGGCTGAGGCAGGGCGGGGGGGTTCTGAGGCTGATGGACCAGGGTCTGAGACAAGGTCGGGGTCCAGACCTGGTGCTGAGCCGTCCGAAGATCTGCCAGAGCTGCAGCGGGAAGGAGAGAGAAGCATCAATCAACAGACACACGTAAGAACAGCAGCGTCCAAAGGCGGAAGTACTGGATGAACATATTTGAGATCATTTGTTTCACTACTTTGTAACACATAGTATATAACTTGTTTGAATTATTTAAACATTTTTAACTGTTTATTTAAATTATTGTAACTTTTAAATTGTTTCATTTAACCATGTTCTCGTACATTAGGATGCATAATGTCTAATGTCAAAGATGAAATCCGTTTCTCGTGTTCCTTACCTGGCACTGAGGGTGTTGTAGCGGTGGCGGTGACGGGGGTGACCACAGCAGCATGAAGAGGAACATGAAGGGGGGTCTGGATCTGAGTCAGACCCCCTGGGGAGGGGGCTGACATCTGTGTGGAAACAACACCTAAAACTGGGGAGGAAACGGGGGCGAGAGCTGGCGTCGGGACTCTGACCGGAGAGGGGAGAGCGGACGCTGGCATCTGAAGCGAGTTTGTAGATACGGCCATTTGGGGCGAGGTTTTGATTAAAGTCGGAGGTAAAGAAGGGGCGGGGCTTAACACATGTGTCTGGATTTGGGGTGCAACTTGTCCCGGGACAGGGAGCGAAACTGCAGTTTGTGCGGGGAAAACCCCCGAAGAGAGGGTGGAGATTTGAGTCATTGCTGGGGAGGGAATAGGGTGGGGGAGGGAAGTGGGTGAGGATATCTGAGACGCCATTTTGTTCTGCATGGGAGCCAAACTCGGCATTTGTGTCGGGACAGGAAGAGGGGCGACCATTTTTGTCTGTGTCAGGGACGAGGGGGTGGTTTGGACTTGTGCGGGGGCTCTGGTTTGGCTTTGAGGCGGCGTTTGAGGGGTGGTAGTGGGTGAGGAGGGGGAGGATGATGGGGGGACGGGGGTGAAGAGGAACCGCTGCACCTGGCCGTTGGGCATGGCCGCCTGCATGAGCTGCTGCCCGGGGCTGGGGACCACTGTCACCCCCTGGGGGAGGATCTGTAACTGACCCTGGGTCTGCCCCTGACCCTGGATCACCACCGTCAGACCAGGGTTCCCCCCCTAAAGAGGAGAGAGGGACAGAGATGCACTTAACTTAGAAATCCAAGGGAGAGAAGAAGAAGTTTGAGTTGATGCGATAGACGTGTGTCTCACCTGAGCGCCCTGTGTGAGCTGCAAGAGTTGAGCCATGGTGAGTTTAACCTGACCCTGCTGGGGTCTGCTGGGCTGGGGGGGGGCAGGCGTCTGTCCGGGGGTCGAGGGGGCCGGACCTGCTGCTCTCTGAGGGGTCTGCAGGGGGGCGGAGCCAGTAGGCTGAGGCTGGCCTGGAGGAGAGGAGGGAGAATGTTTTATTAACCCTACTAAGCTAAAGGTGGCTAATGTTGGGCTATAAAGGAACTACAGCACGGTCACATGACTTCACGTCACCACCGCTAAGCTAAAGGCGGCTAATGTTGGGCTATAAAGGAACTACAGCACGGTCACATGACTTCACGTCACCGCCGCTAAGCTAAAGGAGGCTAATGTTGGGCTATAAAGGAACTACAGCACGGTCACATGACTTCACGTCACCACCGCTAAGCTAAAGGTGGCTAATGTTGGGCTATAAAGGAACTACAGCACGGTCACATGACTTCACGTCACCACCGCTAAGCTAAAGGTGGCTAATGTTGGGCTATAAAGGAACTACAGCACGGTCACATGACTTCACGTCACCACCGCTAAGCTAAAGGAGGCTAATGTTGGGCTATAAAGGAACTACAGCACGGTCACATGACTTCACGTCACCACCGCTAAGCTAAAGGCGGCTAATGTTGGGCTATAAAGGAACTACAGCACGGTCACATGACTTCACTTCACCACCGCTAAGCTAAAGGCGGCTAATGTTGGGCTATAAAGGAACTACAGCACGGTCACATGACTTCACGTCGCCACCGCTAAGCTAAAGGCGGCTAATGTTGGGCTATAAAGGAACTACAGCACGGTCACATGACTTCACGTCACCACCGCTAAGCTAAAGGCGGCTAATGTTAGGCTATAAAGGAACTACAGCACGGTCACATGACTTCACGTCACCACCGCTAAGCTAAAGGAGGCTAATGTTGGGCTATAAAGGAACTACAGCACGGTCACATGACTTCACGTCACCACCGCTAAGCTAAAGGCGGCTAATGTTGGGCTATAAAGGAACTACAGCACGGTCACATGACTTCACGTCACCACCGCTAAGCTAAAGGTGGCTAACGTTGGGCTATAAAGGAACTACAGCACTGTCACATGACTTCACGTCACCATCGCTAAGCTAAAGGTGGCTAACGTTGGGCTATAAAGGAACTACAGCACGGTCACATGACTTCACGTCACCACCGCTAAGCTAAAGGAGGCTAATGTTGGGCTATAAAGGAACTACAGCACAGTCACATGACTTCACATCACCACCGCTAAGCTAAAGGTGGCTAATGTTGGGCTATAAAGGAACTACAGCACAGTCACATGACTTCACATCACCACCGCTAAGCTAAAGGAGGCTAACGTTGGTCTATAAAGGAACTACGGCTTATGCTAAACCACCTAAATCAAATTTGAATAAATGTGGGAAACAACATACATTTAAATTAATTTAGTAATACATGATTCATCCTTCTTTTACCCTGATTCACGCCTTCTGTAAGACAGTGTTTTTTAGCAGTAAATATATGCATTTTCTTGTATTAAACAGTGAGAAGCAAATACAAGACTGTGTTGCAACACGGTGTAAGGCATGAACCACTAAGACGTGTGAAAGATCACCTTGCTGAGCCAACGCCGGACTCCTGAGCATCGCTGCAGCCGTAGCCGGTGAAGATGTGGTGCCCGATTGGGTTTGACCTCCTGTTGTGACGGCCTGAAACACAAAGCCATAAAGATCACATCTTCAATTATCATGCTCTTAATATTTCTGAAACTGAAAAGGAGAAAGAAAGCAGACCTGCTGCGGGGCGGTTGTTGTGGAGTTGGAGGCTCTGATGTTCATGTTTCCAGTCGTTGGATGTAATGTGCTGTAAGTCCTCAAGTTAGCAGGGGGTCCAGAGGGGAAGATGCCCAGGACCTTCTGCTGCACGACACCTGTGGATAAGAGAAACATTTAATACGTGAAAGAAGCAAATATGCATCGGGTGACACGGGTCGAGGACGCACAGAAGCAGCGAGGCATGCACTGTGTCGGGTAACGGTAGATTCAAAACAACACTTAGAAACAAGACAAAAATCCAATTCGAATAGAGTGGTGCAGGAGTCCTCATCCCAGACATGAGAGCCATCATGTTCCCTGGTCTGGAAGTCAATGGTTTTCTGAATGTGTTTTTGGTTGTTAGCCTGAAATAATGTCTGTGGTTAACAGAAGCTGAAGAGGTTTTTATTCTACGACATAAAATACGTCACTAAATACAGGTTGCTAACACGTGTCTAAACGTCGTCACGCCCAACATTAGCCGCCTTTAGCTTAGCGGTGGTGACGTGAAGTCATGTGACCGTGCTGTAGTTCCTTTATAGCCCAACATTAGCCGCCTTTAGCTTAGCGGTGGTGACGTGAAGTCATGTGACCGTGCTGTAGTTCCTTGATAGCCCAACATTAGCCTCCTTTAGCTTAGCGGTGGTGACGTGAAGTCATGTGACCGTGCTGTAGTTCCTTTATAGCCCAACATTAGCCTCCTTTAGCTTAGCGGTGGTGACGTGAAGTCATGTGACCGTGCTGTAGTTCCTTTATAGCCCAACATTAGCCTCCTTTAGCTTAGCGGTGGTGACGTGAAGTCATGTGACCGTGCTGTAGTTCCTTTATAACCCAACATTAGCCACCTTTAGCTTAGCGGTGGTGACGTGAAGTCATGTGACCGTGCTGTAGTTCCTTTATAACCCAACATTAGCCACCTTTAGCTTAGCGGTGGTGACGTGAAGTCATGTGACCGTGCTGTAGTTCCTTTATAGCCCAACATTAGCCTCCTTTAGCTTAGCGGTGGTGACGTGAAGTCATGTGACCGTGCTGTAGTTCCTTTATAGCCCAACATTAGCCACCTTTAGCTTAGCGGTGGTGACGTGAAGTCATGTGACCGTGCTGTAGTTTCTTTATAGCCCAACATTAGCCTCCTTTAGCTTAGCGGTGGTGACGTGAAGTCATGTGACCGTGCTGTAGTTCCTTTATAGCCCAACATTAGCTTTTTACTTCAGAAATCATGAGGCGGTGTTAACATGTGGAGATTATCCTGCTGAACAAAATGTTTAAGTATCATAAACGTTTGTTTGACACAGAGATTATGTTCTGTAATAATCCAAAAACACATGGAGGAATCTCATTAAACCAGAAATAAGGCCCCCCTGCACCACTCTATAGATTTTGCCTCTTCCACGACTTCCATGTTCCATCCATTTTGGCAAGTGTTGGCACAAACCAGCGGAAATGGATGACCTCGTGCTCGTTACCTCCTTGAGTGGTGGGCATGTTGAGCGTGACAATCTTGCTGTTAGCGGGGATCGGGAGTTTGGCGGCGAGCATCGGGCCTGCAACCGTCACGGAGAAGCTTTGCTCTGATTTGATGCTGCTGGTGGAAGCTGCAACACACAGCAAGCCACCTGCTGTCACGCTAACCGAACCATGGCCGACGCGAGAGCCCGCGTTCGGCTGTTTCAAGTTTCAAGGCTTTATGGCCATTAGCACATTAGCTACAGTGTAGATATGGCAATGCAAAACGTACAGGCTCCTCGAACAGTGCAACATATATATAGGACATCGAACAAATAAAACGGATGTGTGGAGGTACATAATGCTGTGTATGCTCTGGGATTTGAACCAGGGACCATCTGGCTCCCAAGCACAGACCTTACAGACTGAGCTAAGGACACCCAACAAGTGAAGATGGAAAAGGGATTAACGTCCGACAATCTGATACGCAATGAAAATGAAGGGAAAACTAAATAAAAATCTCTCAAAGTCGTTGAAAAAGATAAAAAAATTATAAGAAAAAGGGGAAAAATATCTGAAATATATCTTTGGTTTGTTTGTCTGCTTCTAACAACACATGATGGATGAGACAACGCACAATTATATCTGATTTGAGATATTGAAGTGACTGTTATTTTGTATATATTTATATATTATGTCTTAATGTGTGTATGTATCAGTGTGTATATATCTAGGTCAGTGTTTCTCAAACTTTTTCATACCAAGGACTTAACCAATACAAAAACACTCGCGGACCATTTACTCCACAAATATCCAAAAACACATCGTTATTCTAGAACAGATTACAAATCGCCTGAAAATGCTACAAACAAGCGGCGACATGTGTGACGAAGGTGTTGGATTGGGCTATATCACGCAATCGAAAGTGAAACTTCAGCTCGCTCCATTGCGAAGATATCCCCGCGAGAGTGCAGAAAACTTAAAATTAATGTTTTATTTCAAATGTGAAATTTTACCAATATACTCACGGACCACTAGGGGGCGCTACGATTGATTCCTTACTTCCAAACTAAAAAAAAACTCCAGCGCTTTGTGCCAAAAGTCAATATTTCAGATGTAAACAAATATCCTTTCAAATCCTCCCCGTCTCCTCTCCATCTCACCTGGGCTGCCGTTGTTCTGGCCCTGCTTCACCCAGGAGGCGAAGGACTGGTGGAAGTTCTTGTCCTGCTGGAAGGGCACCGAAGAACCCAGTTTGTTGGCGAGAACCATCTTAGTGCCCGAGGTGACCTGACCCGGTCTGAGTGTGGTGGAGGAGGGAGAGGGGGAGGGAGAGGAGGAGGAAGAGGAGGGAGGCGTGGCAGGGGGTCCCGGTCTCAGTGGCTCCAGACGTTTCTGTGACAAGATGGTGGAACATTTAGGAAATATATATAAAGATGGGGAAGGGAACAGAACATGAGAATAGAGGAAGAAGGAATAGGAAAGGTTATAAAGGAATAAGGAAAGCATCTAGGAATAGGAAAGGAATATAAAGGAATAGGAGACTACTAGGAAAGGAACAATAAAGGATTAGGAAAGGAATCTAAAAGGGATAGGAGACTACTAGGAGAGGAACAATAAAGGATTAGGATAGGAATCTAAAGGGATAGGAAAGGCATCTAAAGGGATAGGAAAATAATCTAAAGGGATAGGAAATGAATCAAAAGGGATAGGAAAGGAATCTAAAGGAATATGAAATGAATCTAAAGGGATAGGAAAGGAATCTAATGGAATATGAAATGAATCTAAAGGGATAGGAAAGGAATCTAAAGGAATATGAAATGAATCTAAAGGGATAGGAAAGAAATCTAAAGGGGATAGGAATCTAAAAAGGGATAGGAAAGGAATCTAAAGGGATAGGAAAGGAATCTAAAGGAATAGGAAAGGAATCTAAAGGGATAGGAAAGGAATCTAAAGAGATAGGAAAGGAATCTAAAGGGATAGGAAAGGCATCTAAAGGGATAGGAAAAGCATCTAAAGGGATAGGAAAGGTATCTAAAGGGATAAGAAAGGAATCTAAAGGGATAGGAATCTAAAGGAATAGGAAAGGAACCGAAAGGGATAGAAAAGGAATCTAAATGGGATAGGAATCTAAAAAGGGAGAGGAAAGGAATCTAAAGGAATAGGAAAGGAATCTAAAGGGATAGGAAAGGAATCTAAAAGGGATAGGAAAGGAATCTAAAGGAATAGGAAAGGAATCTAAAGGAATAGGAAAGGAATCTAAAGGGATAGGAAAGGAATCTAAAGAGATAGGAAAGGAATCTAAAGGGATAGGAAAGGAATCTAAAGGGATAGGAAAGGAATCTGAAGGGATAGGAAAGGAATCTAAAGGGATAGGAAAGGAATCTGAAGGGATAGGAAAGGAATCTAAAGGGATAGGAAAGGAATCTGAAGGGATAGGAAAGGAATCTAAGAGGAAAACAATAAAAAGGAATAGGAAAGGAAGATGTAGGAATTGTAAAAGTAAAAGGAGATGACTGCTATTCAAATATAAAGGAAAAAGGAGTAGGACATTTAAAAAAGAAGGGATATAATATAAAGGAATAAGGAAAAACATATCTAGGAAAGGAAACGTAAGGTATAGGAAAGGGATATCCAAACCAGAAGAATTGAACATGTTGATAGTGTGTGGTGTGACGTCTGTCTGTCTGTCTGTCTGTCTGTCTGTCTGTCTGTCTGTCTCTATGTGTGTGCGTGTGTGTCTGTCTGTCTGTCTCTATGTGTGTGTCTGTCTGTCTGTCTCTATGTGTGTGCGTGTCTGTCTGTCTGTCTCTATGTGTGTGCGTGTCTGTCTGTCTGTCTGTCTGTCTCTATGTGTGTGCGTGTCTGTCTGTCTGTCTGTCTGTCTCTATGTGTGTGCGTGTCTGTCTGTCTGTCTCTATGTGTGTGCGTGTCTGTCTGTCTGTCTGTCTGTCTCTATGTATGTGTGTGTGTGTGTGTGTGTGTGTGTGTGTGTGTGTGTGTGTGTCTGTCCACCCACCTGCTGTGCAGCCAGTCTGGCTTGCTTCAGCTGGTTCTCCAGATGAGCTTTGACCTCCTCGGCTGTCTTCAGAGTGCTGTTCTTAGAGGAGTCGACGCCCTGAGTCTTCTCCCTCTCCAGCCTGCGATGCGAAGAAACAAATTATTGATCAGTGATAAACCGAGTTCCTCAAGACAACAATCAGCATCGGAGCAAGTTCCCTCACCTCTCAGCGAAGGCCCTGATCTCCCACAGCTCCATCTCCTCCTCAGGGACCCACGTCTCCACGGCCACAGGACCAGTGGGCTTCAGAGGTTCGTGTTTCTTGGGTCTCAAAGCGCTGGAGCGAAGACCCTTCCTCTGGGGCGTCGGGGTTTCTATTCGAGGAGATAAGAGACACACTTCATTAATTATAACTTTAAAAAAATGGCGAAACTAATTTCAACATTTGAAACTTAAGCTCGCTCCATTGCGGAGATATTCCCGCGAGAGTGCGGACAATTTAAATATATTAATTTATTTCAAATGTGAAATGTTACCAATATACTCACGGACCACTAGGGGGCGCTCACGGACCCACACTTTGAGAAGCATTGATATAGGTATATACATATTTTTATATATATTAGTAATTTTGTATTCGGGATTGTGGAAAACGCAAAGGAATCTAAAAGGGATAGGAAAGGAATCAGAAGGGATAGGAAAGGAATCTAAAGGGATAGGAAAAGAATCTAAAGGGATAGGAAAGGAATCAAAAGGGATATGAAAGGAATCTAAAGGGATAGGAAATGAATCTAAAGGGATAGGAAAGGAATCAAAAGGGATAGGAAAGGAATCAAAAGGGATAGGAAAGGAATCTAAAGGGATAGGAAAGGAATCTGAAGGGATAGGAAAGGAATCTAAAGGGATAGGAAAGGAATCTAAAGGGATAGGAAAGGAATCTAAAGGGCTAGGAAAGGAATCTAAAGGGATAGGAAAGGAATCTAAAGGGATAGGAAAGGAATCTAAAGGGATAGGAAAGGAATCTAAAGGGATAGGAAATGAATCTAAAGGGATAGGAAAGGAATCTAAAGGGATATGAAATGAATCTAAAGGGATAGGAAAGGAATCAAAAGGGATAGGAAAGGAATCTAAAGGGATAGGAAAGGAATCTAAAGGGATAGGAAAGGAATCTCAATCAAATTTGATCTTCTTCTCTGCACACTTATGTAAATATATTTAACAATTAAATTATGTATACATGTCCATTCAAATGACCAACGTTTTATTTAATAAAAAGTCACTAATCTTGGTCAGCAGGAGATCAAAGTGTATTTTTAAAGCAGTGACATTGTTGTTATCGAAAGGCTAAAAACCAACACATTTGAATTTAAACTGAGTATTTTCTCTGCTAATAGTAAGAAGACACAAAGATCCAACTATACTCTTATATTTTATTATGGATTACACATGAACTAAAGTGCTTGTAATAGATACTGTGAATTAATTTGGCCTAATTAAAACGAGCAGGCCTTCTTCCCTGATTCGAATTTCTTTGAGGAAAATATATGAATGAACTTCTATTTCTACTGCAGGTTGCAATCGATCACATCACTATACCTATTCCTATTCCACACACAGCCTATCAGTGACTTGTGTGTGCTTGCTTTCCCTCGCAGATCTCCTCAAACCGGGGCTGTTGTTTTGACACTGCCTCTCAGTTCATCCTCAACGTTCAGCTTTGATCTGTATTTGGTTTTGATGGCAGCAGAAAAGCCGATCTCACACAAGTGGGGTGTTGCAAAAGGCAGCAGTATGCCCACAGCTCCCTGACCAATGAGAGATTTTCAAGCAGTGTTTGTTGACAATTTCTTCTCGCGCGCCCCCTGCAGTACCTCCGTCAGCCACCAGGGGTTTGAAAACCACTGCATGAAGCGATGGGTTTTCAATTCTCGATGTTGGCCATGGTAATTTGACACTACTTGTTGCCACTTGATCCGGTGGGGGTTTTATTAAAAAATGTTGCTTTGTAAGGGAGCTGTTCGTATCTTCTTCCACGTGGTATGTATGTGTTTTGTACCGAGTTTTTCTGTGTTTAAATAAATAAAAAATGGCAAAACTCAACAGTAGTCCATCGTGGTCCGCAGGAGACAGAAGTGTATTTTTAAAGCAGAAGATCCGTCTTCCCTCATCTGATATCAAGCCGTTACCTTTGGGGGCGTCTCTGTTTCCCAGCGGGCAGATGATCTTCCGGATGCAGTACTCTGACCGGATCCCGTACGGACCCACGTCTCTGCGCTTTATGATCTCCGTGGTGGTGACGTCCGTCTCCGAGGTCTCTGTGGACACATCAGCATAAGTCTTTTAATGCAAGCATTCAGTCAAGAGTTTTTCTTTCGGGCTTTTAGTGCATTGTACTACTTTAACCATTTCTGATTGGCTGGGCGGATTGCAAACCACGCCCCGCCATTTTATTTGCTGGCATTAGCATTATTAGCATTAGCCCAGCGTACAATGACTTTATTGTTCTATTGATATAAAGGGAGGTCAGGTACTCTTTAAAGCAGCTGCTAGCTATGGGTACTTTCTACTGAAGGACACTTCAAAGCCTCTTTACTTTGACTCGAGGAAAGAAGTTTAGTCAGTACTTCTACTTTCACCAGAGTATTTTTAAACACGAGTATCTGTACTTCTACTTGACTAAAGGACGTGTACTTCTACTTGAGTAAAGGATGTGTACTTCTACTTGAGTAAAGGATGTGTACTTCTACTTGAGTAAAGGATGTGTACTTCTACTTGAGTAAAGGATGTGTACTTCTACTTGAGTAAAGGATGTGTACTTCTACTTGAGTAAAGGATGTGTACTTCTACTTGAGTAAAGGATGTGAACTTCTACTTGAGTAAAGGATGTGTACTTCTACTTGACTAAAGGATGTGTACTTCTACTTGAGTAAAGGATGTGTACTTCTACTTGAGTAAAGGATGTGTACTTCTACTTGACTAAAGGATGTGTACTTCTACTTGACTAAAGGATGTGTACTTCTACTTGAGTAAAGGATGTGTACTTCTACTTGACTAAAAGGATGTGTACTTCTACTTGAGTAAAGGATGTGTACTTCTACTTGAGTAAAGGATGTGTACTTCTACTTGAGTAAAGGATGTGTACTTCTACTTGAGTAAAGGATGTGTACTTCTACTTGAGTAAAGGATGTGTACTTCTACTTGAGTAAAGGATGTGTACTTCTACTTGAGTAAAGGATGTGTACTTCTACTTGAGTAAAGGATGTGTACTTCTACTTGACTAAAGGATGTGTACTTCTACTTGAGTAAAGGATGTGTACTTCTACTTGACTAAAGGATGTGTACTTCTACTTGACTAAAGGATGTGTACTTCTACTTGAGTAAAGGATGTGTACTTCTACTTGACTAAAGGATGTGTACTTCTACTTGAGTAAAGGATGTGTACTTCTACTTGACTAAAGGATGTGTACTTCTACTTGACTAAAGGATGTGTACTTCTACTTGAGTAAAGGATGTGTACTTCTACTTGACTAAAGGATGTGTACTTCTACTTGAGTAAAGGATGTGTACTTCTACTTGAGTAAAGGATGTGTACTTCTACTTGACTAAAGGATGTGTACTTCTACTTGACTAAAGGATGTGTACTTCTGCCCTCTGAGTGTTCGTGATGTCTCCTCACCTTTGCGCGTGGTCCCTACGGCTGCAGACGGCTTGACGGACATGTCGTCCCAGCGCAGGCAGCTCCAGAGCAGCCGGAGCATCAGACTGACGCCGGCCAGAGAGCGCACGGTCTGCAGACGGTACCTGAAGGGGGCGCAGGGACACATGAGATCAGGGGTGTCAAACTCAATTTCATCGCGGGCCACATCAGCATTATGGTTGCACTCAAAGGGCCGGTTGTGACTTTAAGACTTTATAAATATACATATATAATATATATAAAATAATGTATTATGTATAATACATAACTTCCTCTGCATTGGATTATTACCGGATAGTGTAATAACTTCATAATTAACTACGTCTGAAAGCAGAAGTCCAGGGCAAATAATTGCAAGTCTCTTCAGTGCGCATGTCACAAAACAAGATGCATTGTGGGACATGTAGTTTATGGGCAACGTGCTCCTGTAAAGTGGCGTGTAACCGTATAATAAACTTATTATATTCTTTGTATGCTCTTGCGGGCCACATTGAATTAAGTCGCGGGCCGGATTTGGCCCCCGGGCCTTGAGTTTGACACCCCTGACTTAGATACTGATGACAGCTACAGGAAGTACGTTTACACGGCCTTCTGTTATACGAACGTTATAATGAAAAAATCTGCAGTTTCTTCAATGAAAAAAAGCTTAAGTCTCCGTTACGTACCTCCACGTGATCCCAAAGGTGGGCCGAGGCGAGGGGTACGGCCAGATATCCAGGGCTGGTTTAGCGTTGTAGTTGAAGATGGGAACCTCTCTGATGCCCGCTCTCCTCGCCATCCTCTTCAGGTCGTCGTTGGGCAGAATGAAGATGCTCTTCTTGCTGCTCTTGGTGACGAACTTCCTGTAGGACGGCAGCGCGGTACCCGAACGCGCCTTCCTGGATTTGTAGAACCGCAGGAGGCTGATCCGGTCTTTCGTGGAGTATTCCTTACTGATCGTCATGGAGCTGGAAGCGGACGTCTTGGTGTCTTGATGTTTGGTTTTCTGCGGGACGACGGCTCTGGCGGAAGCCGAGGAGACGGCGCCACTTCCTGTTTGAGACGAGTCTGTTTTCGGAGCTTCCGTGGAGGTGCTCTTCAAACCTTCAGCGCTTGTATTGTTCACGGGAGCAGGGGTCGACGATGTTAGCTTAGCAGGCTCACCACCCAACGCCAAAGAGTCTCCTTTCTCCGCCACGTGGTTCTCCAGTTTCGGGACCTTCAGAGGAGGTTGGTGACTCCCGTCGGACACGTCGCCTTTCTGCGAGAGGTTCCCGTTCATCAGAGACTTCACGGGCTCTTTAACGTCGCCCTGAGCCGGTTCCGAGGTGATCTCTGCAGGGACGCCACCCTCCGATTTCCCGTTAACCTGCACTTCCGTCGTCTTACTTTCCTCCGCCTCCGCGCTCAGTTCACCGGCTTTCTCCATTTCCTCAAACGCACGTTTCCCCGCTCGAGCCACTTCCGTCTTTTTCTCCGCAGCGTCCGATTTGTTTTTCCCGCCGGACTCGGGGGTTACTCCGTTCACTTCTTTGCGCACGTCGTTCACCTCCATCTGTTTGGGCGCTTCAGCGTCAGCTTTGACATCGACGTCCGGTTTGATCGGCTCCTGCTCAAAGTCGAGCTTCTTCACCACGGTGTCTTTCGCGGCTTGCTCCCGTTTGACACACGGGGTGACGGCCGGCGGCTGTCTGCTCTCCGTTTTAACTCCAGGCTTCATGGCGGCTATTTTGGCCAGCAGAGCCGCCTGCCTCATCCTCTCCAGCCTCTGCTTCTCCTCCAGAGTGAACTGTTTGACCCGGCGCTCCAGCAGGCCGTCCAGCTTGGAGGGCTTCACCTTCTTCTTGTAAGCCGTCCTCAGCTGGAAGCCCTCGCTGACGTTCACCACGTCAGCGAAGAGCTTCGAGGTGGCCGCGTCTTCCTTCTTGGGTTCAACTCTCGGGATCGGTTCTTCCCTCGGAGGCGGAAGAGAAGGCGAGGAAGGGTCTTTGCTTTCAGCTTCATCTAGAGAAACGAGAGACACTGAGGTCAGAGGAACATGTGGTCGTACACAGACGGCATCGTTCGCTGGTGGCAGCAGCGCCCTGAGTCTGCAGATTTCTATCTACTGTATATTTTCTACTTTATTTCTATTTTGAGATGTTTCAATTATAGTATTGTTTATTATTACTCTTTGATTTCTACGTATCTGCAATGCCTTGTTTAGTTGCGTTGTTTTTTATGCTTCTGCAACGCAAGCATTTCCCCAATTTGGGATCAATAAAGTAGCTCTGATCTGATCAAGAGAAATTGTGAATAGTTGATGAATTAACACGTTTGTATTCATGTCGTTGTATCGCTGGGAGAATGCATTTGCTCTGTGGTCATATCGTGCTTCTGTCCAAACGTCTACGTTTAACTTGTGTGTTGTGATTGAAGTAAGTGTTTGTTTTGCGGTTTGATTTTGTTTACTTTTGAATGTCTTGCTGTTTGTACTTTATGTTGGGAACCCCTTGATGGGTTGTTTATCCTCAATAAATACATTTCAGTTAACCTGTTAAGCCCGAAGGTCCCCGCCGATGGGGACCTTGATTTTTTTTATACACACTCACACAAATATTTTTAATATTTACAATGATTTGTATCGTCTGGTATCTGAAAAAGGTCAAATGGCACTGATGGACCCAAATGTGCCCAAAGCTTATTCCGCCTGGACTTTATTTTCATAAACCTCTCTAAAACGGTCAAATGTCACTTGTTTTGCCTCAATCTTGATACAGGGTACTTATTATATGTTATACTTTGGATTCCTAAAGCTTCTAGGCTCCTAACCCATCATTCAAGGCTGGTCTTCACTATGAGTAATGGGTTTTCTCTAGGCGGAGACAGGAATTTACATTTTTTTGCTATGTTCCATCTGAATTTACTCTGACACAGAAACATCTATATTGATTCTGACACTTCCACATCCAACTCACAGACGTGACCTTGCTTTGATAACAACAATTATTCATATAAACCTTTTAGAAGTGAAGTTACAGTCATTTGTTCTGGGAATGTCATTTTCGAGCCTGAAACCTGAAAAACAGGCTCGGGGTTTAACGGGTTAAACCCAAAAGAAGAGACTTTTCGTTTCATATATTGTTGTGAATTGTACGACACGTAGAAAACACTATGTTTGTATTTATAGAATTGTATTGCTTGGAAACATGTTTTTGTTCGTGGCCCCTCTCTGTGGTCATATAGGCCTTCCGTCCAAATGGCTATCTTACATTTTCGTGTTGATTTTGTCTTCTTCTCGTTCACTTTTTAATGTCTTGCTGTTCGTACCCAGTGTTTCCCACAGAATTTGATTCTTTTTGTGGAGGCACCCCGCACCCCGGCAAGAAAAGCCAAAGGCCCCTTGACCTATTCGGGTGGCCCACGCATCCACCCCCCCCTCAAATAAGAAAATACATGCGAGTTCGTGGCTACTACAATGTTCTTGTTGCTAATGAGTGAGACACACCGGAGGCGGAGGCTCTGTGGGGGCCCTAAAATATAATTCAGGCATTTAGCAGACGCCTTGTTCCAAAGCGACTTACAACGACCGATCACAGGGACATTCTCCCCGGAGTAACCGAGGGCTAAGGGCCTTGCTCAAGGGCACACGAGTAGAAGTGTTCCAGGCGGGATTTGAACTCACAACCTTCCGATCATCAGCCCACCTCACTCTCCGTTAGACCAGGGCTTCTCAACCTTTTTTCAGTCGTGTACCCCCTGACCGAGCCCGAAAATGTTTGATCGAAAAAGTCTATACAAATAATTCCAATACAGTGATGTTCCCTCAGTGATTTATTAACTCCTTTACAACACACTAAGGATATTTTCATTTTATGCATGAAAAATAAATAAATGTAAACTGATTTTTCAAAGGAGTTTTTCAACTGAAGTAATATCTGTTTAACTAACCAAGGAACAAAATGATATATTATGCAAAACTATCAAATACAATACACCAATTTGACATGTGTATATGAGGTTCTAGGAATATTTTAGATAAAATGGTGTTTTCTATTTAACTTTTTAACTTTTTTTAATTTATTTTTTAAAATCTCACGTACCCCCTGCAGTACCCCAATGTACCCCTAGGGGTCCGCGTACCCCCATTTGAGAACCACTTCATTAGACCACCAAAACAAATTAAAATAAAAAACATTATTACCGTACTTTCCGGACTATAAGCCGCGACTTTTATCTCCCCATTTTTTTGTGCAGCTAACGGCCACTAGGGGGCCTCCTACATCTATGGATCTTACAGGTACATTAACCACCTTTAACACTACGGGCTCTAGGACCGGTCCGCGCCCGCCCCCTTTAAGCGGCGGGCTCCAGCAGGAAAAGCTGGAGGCCGGAAAAGAGTGAGACGGGTAGCGCGTCAAAGTGAAAGTGGAACCGAGAGACAGAACGAGATATGGCTTATATGCAGTATAGTCCGAAAAGTACGGTATTATTATTATTATTTTTTTATGAGATCCATTTGTGACGGGCGATATTTAATTGTGACGGCCCGCCTCAAATAAATCAATGTATGGGAAACACTGAGTACCATATATAAGCATCTCAAGGAGCTTCTCCTCAGTTAAATCACCTTTCTCCACAGAAGAAGCAGCCGTTTCTGGGCGGGGGTCGACCTCCATCTTCTCCTCTTCTCTCTTCTTCTCTCCTTCGGTCTTTAACCCGTCCTCCTCTGCAGGCGTGTCCTCCTCTCTGGAGATCTGAGGCGTGGCGTCGTCCTCTGAAGACGCAGCGATGGATTCACTGACCCCCTCCGGCGCGTCGACAGTCGTCTCCTTCTCGGTTTCAGTCGCCTCCTTCTCGGTTTCAGTCGTCTCCTTCTGCTTAGTAGTGCAAGCTGCTGCATTTTCCTTCTTCATTTTAGCTACGGAGACAGTGGAGGAAATCTCTATGTCAGCTAACGGCGCCAGAAGAAGCAGATGAAATGTTGCTCGTCCGGCTCTTACCCTCCAGGTCTTTGCGGTAGTTGACGTTTGTGTTGCCGGGCAGCTTCGAGACGAACCTCGGCACGTGAGTCTTACTGACCCAACTCCACCCCCCCCACCCCGTCACTCTGTACTCCTCACCCTTCTGCTTCCACACCTGCACAGAAAACACACGAGAGGAACGCTTAGCTGCTTAAATAGTCATAAAGTAAACATTTGTACACATTTAAACAAAATCAGCTGGAACAATGTTAAGATAGTCCCATCTCGGACTAGTTCTGCTGTTTAAAAGGAGGTTCGTAATGGAGCTCAAAAAGAAAGACAGTTGAAATGGTACGCTTAAGAGAAAGCTTAACAGTTAGCCGTTTTAAAATCGTCCTAAACGGTTAACCAAGATTAGATGATAAACAGTTTAAAGTATGCTAAGGGTAATGGCTAGTGGTGCACGATAATTATCGGCCCGATATTAGGAATGATGACGTCATCCCGATAAACCCGATACCAGTATTAATAGCCCCGATAATAATCCTGCGGTGTGGGTGGGTTGGGATGAGGAGCGCTTGCTTTTCACTCGGCTCCTCCCGTCCTGCCAGCACTGTGGTGTTAGTGGTTTAGGAAGAGGGGAGTTTCTCACCAACCCAGCGCTCCCTAACTCACGCCTGGCTGTGACGTAAACGGCGAGCGGCCGTGAAGCCAGGACAGCGAACAAACATGTCGTCGGTAGCATGGGACTACTTCAAAGTTTCAGAGTGAGATAGTTCGCTTGCTATCTGTATTAACGGATGCAGAAGTTCCACGAGGAGGGAAGAAGGCAACGAGCTATAATACTTCCTGATCAGTCGTCTGAAACATCGCCATGGCTACGACGGTGTGTTAACAGCGTACGGAGACGCCTGCGCTGCTAAGCTAGCGGCGAATCCAAAGCCAGCTGCGAAGGCACCGGGCTTTGACCTCTCCACGAGGCTTTTGAGAAAGGAGAAGTTTGTTTGGGAAAATAAATCTGGTCACTTTGAAGTCAGAACTGATCCTGGCTTTGTTTTGTTCATAGCAGTAACGCTCGTGTCCTTTGCTCACTGCTAGTCTCTCTTACCACCAGGTGTGCAAAAACTACAGGTACATTTAATATATATATTATATTATTATCGGGTATCGGTATCGGTCTTGAGAAGCAGGAAGTTATCGGTATCAGTTTCAAAAAAACAATATCGTGCATCTCTAGTAAAAGCATTTATTTAAAAAATGTAAATTAGATGATAAACAGTTAAAAGTATGCTAAGGGTAATGGCTAAACAGTTGAGACAGCTAGTTAAAATGGTTTCTAACAGTTGAAAAATATAGCTGAAAGTCATTGATAAAGCTTTGAAATAGTTAGCTAAATGGAAAAGCTAATGCGTTAAACAGTTATATATATATATCTAGTATAAGTTGGTTTTAAATAGTTTAAATAGTTAGCTAGTCTAATCCAGGGGGGTCAAACTCAAACACACAGTGGGCCAAAATAAAAATATGGGTGCTAGTCGAGGGCCGGACTGGTTCAATGTTTATTGCAGAACGTATTGAAATGAACTCATTGCACATATTAAACCTGGAACTAACGAAGCTTACATTATTGCCTTCTCACGGCTCTATCTGCAGCTTCTCCAGAGTCATTTCTTATGGTTACATTTCCCCACAGGCCAACAGCAGCTTCAACAAAACTATTCCCCTCAGAGAGAAACAAACATGCCCTGTTGTCGTGAGAGAGGAAGTGCAGAAGGAAGCATCCTTTGAACTCAGGGTGCTGCTCTGAGATGCTAGCTCAGACACTTGGCGTCTCATCTCGGGGGCAAGGTCATCAATGTTTGGGCTCAGCTCTGAGCGGAGGAGACCCTCAGGGTGGAGGGAAGGTGCAATATACCGGCGGGCCAGATCTAATAGGGAATTAGAAATGATCCTGCGGGCCGAAATTAAATCCACCACGGCCCTGATTTGGCCCCCGGGCCTCGAGTTTGACGCGTTTGAGATAAACAATTTAAATAGTTGGCTTAACAGTCAAAACAGTTAGCTTAAGGTAAAATAAGATTAGAGGTAAGGGACGGTGAACCTGCCAGGGCTGCGGGGATTACTCAAAGGACGTTTGGAGAGCCCTGCTCGTGTACCTCCTCCCGTGTGCCAGCAGGAGGCGCCGTTTGGCAGATGGGTTTATCGGCGTGTTACCTGGTGCTTGATGGGGATGCTGTACTTCACCCAGGTGGCCTGCTGCAGCGTCTCCTCGTCCTCCAGCTTCTTCTCTCGCTTCTTCCCCTTCTCCTTATCCTCCCTCTCCATGGAGGTCATGCGGTGCAGCCTGAAGAGAGAGAGGGCAGAATGTAAACAACGTGCGACGCGGTATTTAAAAAGTTATCCGTGGCCATGATGCTGGTCTGAGGATTGAAGCAGAAATCAAAGAGATGGTGAGGCCAATACGCTTTTTTTAGGGAAAGCTCACTACATGTTGATATGATACTAGTTGTTGTTGTTGTTGTTGTTGTTGTTGTTTACCTGGTGTGTCCGAGAGAGTCTTTCCACACAGGCAGCATCACCACCGGTTTGATGGCACACTCCAGAATAGCCAAAGCCAAAGCGAACTCCCTGGCCTTGCTGCACATCTGAACGGCTTTGTTCCAGTTCGACCTACGGAACAACAAAGAATCAAATACAGACAGCAGCAGAACTCCCACATCAAGTAGAAACGGAGCATCGTATTTTAAACCAAAATAGATTAGAAAATCACAGCATGACTGGGTTCAGCGTAAAGAATAGCCTGGCTCATAAATCCCCGTAAAGCATACGTTTGGTTTTGGGCGAATTAAACAAACAAGGCTTTAATAATGGCGCGTTTCCACTGCAGGCCCTCGCTCGGCTTGGTACGGTACAGTTAGGCCCGGCTCACTTTATGCTGCGTCTCCATTACAGTTTAGGAACTGGGGCAGTAACTATAGTAACGCGGTGTAGGCGGAGACATTTACAATTATTAATAGTATTACTATTATTAGCATTAGTCTATGTTTTGGTTGAAACTAAGCCAGAAAAAAACTAAAACATAAATAATAATAAAAATATATATAAATAGAATTTTAAAAATAATTTCCGATTATCAATCAATCAAAGTTTATTTATAGCCAAATCTTACAAATGTTACATTTGTCTGTCCTCAGACCCTCTGTCCCTCTGTCCTCAGACCCTCTGCCCTCAGCCCTTCTGCCCTCAGACCCTCTGCCCTCAGACCCTCTGTCCTCAGACCCTCTGTCCTAAGACCCTCTGTCCTCAGACCCTTAGATGCCGTGTGTGCATTGAAAAGATAATACATCTGCAACATATTAAGGAGACTGTAACTGTAACAAATATTCGAATAATCCCTAGCATCCCTCGTCGTTACCACGGACGATTGATGCCCTTCTCCAAAACCTTCTAAATAACTCTAAGACCAAAAGTGAACATTTCAGTTTCAACGATACATCCAGATGAACCCTCCCCCCGGCCGGTACCTGTGCGAGGCCCAGTTGGGGTGCATGAAGGGCCCGGGCACGCTGCTCTCCAGCTGGATGATGGTGAGGCGCAGCGTGGACACGGTGAGGCTGCGGGACCCGAAGATGGAGCCGTTCCACTTGAACTCGGCGGCCGTGGTGAGGCTGAACTTGTGCGACAGGTGGCGCCTCTTGTCGTGGTCCTCGCGGTGCTGGTGCTTGTTCAGCGCCAGGACGTTGGTGCTGAACTGGTTGTGGTACACGCGGTACTTCCCCTCCTGGCCCAGCTTGAACAGGTTGTTTATGTTCACCGACAGGTCCCTCTTCAAGAAGCTGAGGCGCGACGCGTCGCCGTGGAGACGAACCGGAGACGCCTGAAACGAGAGGGGGGCGTTAGAGCGAAGCACGAGACACGAGGCTTTCCCACCGCGCCTTTATTGTGTGTGTGTGTGTGTGTGTGTGTTAGTGTGTTTAGAGTGTGTGTATGTTAGTGTGTTAGAGTGTGTGTGTGTGTTAGAGTGTGTGTGTGTTAGAGTGTGTGTGTGTTGAGTGTGTGTGTGTTAGGTGTGTGTGTGTGTAGTGTGTGTGTGTGTGTGTGTTAGTGTGTGTGTGTGTTAGTGTGTGTGCGTGTGTTAGTGTGTGTTGGTGTGTGTGTGTGTAGGTGTGTGTGTGTAGGTGTGTGTGTTAGTGTGTGTGTGTGTGTGAGTGTGTTAGTGTTGAGTGTGTGTGTGTGTTGGTGTGTTAGTGTGTGTATGTTAGTGTGTGTCTGTGTGTGTGTGTTAGTGTGTGTGCTAGTGTGTGTGTGTGAGTGTGTTTTTGTGTGTTTTGTGTGTGTGTGTGTTGGGGTGTGTGTGTTAGTGTGTGTGTGTGTGTGTTACGTTAGTGTGTGTGTGTGTTAGTGTGCGTGTGTGTTTTTGTGTCTGTGTGTGTTAGTGTGTGTGTGAGTGTGTGTTGGTGTGTGTGTGTTAGTGTGTGTGTTAGTGTGTGTGTGATATTTTTAACATTGTATTTCTAACCTGTCTGCAAAGCGTCTTTGAGCTCCACAAAAAGCACTCATTGATAAAAATGTAATATTATAATTATGTGAAATATATAGGCCGCGTTTTACCTGTATTAGTATCACCTGGATGTGTGTGTGTATTAAGTCTATTTCAGTGATGTCATGTCAGTCGAAATCTTACCCGTTATCACGAGCATGAACGTCTGCAGAAATACCCCATTCATGGAAACTCAAACGAAGTTAACCCAGGGTTTATTCTAAAGAACGTATCGAAATGGAAATACAATATCCCGGATGCTATGGCCCCATGTCGTCAATCTTAAGAAGTAGCACACGTGTAAAACCAAATTGTTGTTGTCGTCTCACCTCCTTGCTGCCTCTCTGGTGGTTGGTTTGCTCTCCTGCCGGTTTCCGTACGGTGCTGGCGACCTTCCCGTTGTACTCGTCTGTCGGAAAGGACACAGATTCAGCGTCGACTCAAACAACGGAACCAACAGCACACCTGTCTACTCCAGAGATGGTTAAAGTACATCCTTTACTCGAGTAGAAGTGCAGATACTCGTGTTTAAAAGTGGTGGAAGTACGTTTCTAAATGATGAAGTAACAACACACTGATACCGGTTAGTAAACACCATGAATTAACGCTTTGACGAGTCTGCAGACAGACGGCAGAGAACCCTTTTAAAATGCATGTTTTGTGAATGGAGATCGGCTAAGCTAACGTTATATATGCTACGACCGTCCGCACTCACAGCAACGGCCTACAGACATAAATAAACCAGCGACTATACTCTCCATGACACAGACAGTCTGTGGTTTGTACTTGTTTAGCTTCTGTCTAGTTTCTGAACAGATATGAGGAGCTGTGAGCTCTGAGGGCTAACGGCTGATGTTGGTTTTCTGGGGCGCTCATTGAAGATGACGTCACGGCTCCGCCTACACTGCGTTACTATAGTTACCGCCCCAGTTCCTAAACTGTAATGGAAGCGCAGCATTAAAGTGAGCCGAGCCTAATAAAACCAAACCGAGCGAGGCCTGCAGTGGAAATGCGCCATAAGTGTAACGAAACGCAGATTAACAAACCCGTTTTGAAAATGTAAGAAGTGACGGAAGTGTTGGCGAGAATGTGGTTCTTCTGATGCTAACCCTAATGTCAGAAAATAATGGTATTTTGGGAACTGATGTGAGAGGAAATACATCAAATAATTGGGTGTGAGGTTTCTAAAAGCTGGTCGCTAAGGAAAGGATTGCAAGTGACCGATATATTCTGTTCATATCCAGCAAGAAAGCGATCACTAGGAATCGGGGTAAGGAAGCACCGCCAATAAAAACCAATGGGTAACGACCGGGAAGAAATCGTGTTGACGGAAAAACGGGACTTGAGATTTCAAGAAACTCAACTCAACAGAAAGCGGGAAAAAGGACTCGATACAAGACTCAAAGCGAAGACATTGGACTGGAACAACAGCTGATAGATACATGTATCTTCAAGAACATAATAAATGTATTCGAGAGAAGATCGAGTTTTTATCGCTTGAAACGACGAAAAGGAAAAAGGACAAGGACGTCCCTGTGTTGGAGGAGCAAAGCGTGTTCCTGTGACGGGGGGGGGCCGAGACAATTCCCATCACTAATACGTAACGAGGTAGTGAGCTGCGGCTCGCCTCCAAAGCAGACGAGAATAGCCGACTGCAGCCGGGGGAGGTCTCAAAAGGCTCGCCTGAAGTCGGACAGCTCGGACGTAAAACTGACACAAAACAACAACAAACCTTTGCCAGCCAATGGGAGAGCTTCGTCAGCAGCACGGGGCAAAAGCCACCAATGAGCGCTCAGCTCGAGATACCAGCGAGTCGTGGAGAGGAACTGCGCCGCCTCGCTCTCAAGGCTGCGGGCGTCTTCGTCCCGCGAGATTTCAACGTCTCATGCAGGCGAGCCTCCGGAGCAAGTCGGACAAAATGACTACCCATCATGCAACGCACGAGCAAGGCGGCGATCGTCGGTCTCGCCCGTCTCAAACAAGCCTCTTATCTGTAACTTAAGGGACGGCTCAATTAAAAATTCAAGTCACGTGACCAGAACCCCCCCCCTCTCAGCCCTGGTCTGGCGGAAACACGGATCCCTAGCCTTTATTTTATTCTGTATTGTCTCGCTGGCCTTTTGTGACCTGACTGTAATGTTGTCGTCACCAGCCATGTATCATGTGACTTAAGAAGTAAAAGCAAAAAGTCGTTGAGCAAAGTACTGACACCAGAACAATGTGCTTTACCTGTCCCGTCCTGGCTGGTGAACGAGGACCTGGAGGTGCGGTCGCTGAGGTCCGGCTGCTCCGGCTTCCTGAGGCTGGAAACAGGATCTTCACCGGGGGGCTTGTCCTCTTCGATGGACTCAGATTTAGCATCTTCACCTACAAATACAGACAGTTTGGAAAGACTGAGTACAGGCTTGAGAGCAGATATAATAATAATAATAATAATAATAATAATAATTCCTTACATTTATTATAGCGCTTTTCCAGATGCTCAAAGCGCTTTACAGATACACATTACACATATTTGTAAGAGAAGCTAAGAGTAAAAGATGTAAGCAAAACTACTGCTAATAATTATAATAATACATTTTACTTATAAAAAAGCGCCTTTCACGACTCTCAAGGTACAAGGGACACAAAGACAATATAATCCATTAATAAGAACAGATGTGATCAGGGTGGATTTGCCAGAGTGAAGAGACCTGTTTTGAAAAAGATTTTCTCGATTCAGATAATTCCCCTTCTACTCTGCATCCATCCATCTCTTCTCCGCTTCTCCGTGGTCGGGTCTCGGGGGTATCAGTTCCAGCAGAGAGCCCCAAACGTTCCTTTCCCCTCATCAACCAGCTCTGACTGGGGGGTCCCAAGGCGCTCCCAGGCCAGCAGAGATATAGTCCCTCCACCTGGTCCTAGGTCTACCCCTCGGTCTCCTCCCAGCTGGACGTGCCTGGAACACCTCCTAGGGAGGCGCCCAGGTGGCATCCTAACTAGGTGCCCGAACCACCTCAACTGGCTCCTTTCGACGCGAAGGAGGAGCGGCTCAACTCCGAGTCCCTCCCTGATGACCGAACCTCTCACCTTATCCCTAAGGGAGACATCAGCCACCCTGCGGAGAAAACCCATCTCGGCCGCTTGTATCCGCGATCTCGTTCTTTCGGTCATGACCCATCCTTCATGACCGTAGGTGAGGGGAGGAACGAACACGGCCCGGTAGACTGAGAGCTTTGCCTTTTTCTACTCTGCATGTCGTACATAAATATTAAATAACACTTGTGAGTTTAGACCATGTAGTGTCCGACAGGAAGTGACGATTACTGCCGGAATATGAGCAACAATCATCAATACAGACCGCTCAAATAACCCACAACATTAGAAGCAGCTACTGTAGCGGCATGCGTTTTAAATATAGGACCAAACCACATGTATAGCCGTTACGAGAGCGCCATCCGGTACTCGGAGTGCTTTTTGCTTCACATCGGGACGCACTTATGAACTCAAAATAGCATCCGTTAGAACATAAGCACTTTAAACCGAGGCATGTGCAGAACTCATAGAAAATAAATGAAACCTTTCAAATGATGAATTCTCAAAATACCAGCCCTTGCGTAATCCAACACGAGGTCTCAAAGTGAGATATGTGCTAACAAACTAAAGCGGCCCATGAGTCCAGCCTGCGAACCCATCTTGGAACGGAAAGGCAGAACAAATCCAAAACAAGCTTGTTGCCGAGCCTTTTGAGTTTTCAGGAGAGACGGTTCCTGCATCGAAAGCAGCCGCCTGTGGACGAGCAGCAGGTTTCTCTCTTCTTCTTCTCTCGTCTGAGCAGCAGGAACACAGACCTGAGACTAAGGAGCTGCTTCAGACAGACCCCGTCTAAAGGGGCCTACACATCTACGAAGAACGTCGCCTCACGTCTCCTCCGCAAAGACTTCAGCCGACGGCCAAGAAGCACGTACGAACTGCGCATGCGTGAGTGGCAATAACTCTCCTGACCAGCAGGTGGCGGTAGTGTGTATTCGTCATTCAAAAGAGGCAACAACCGGAAGACTGCGTGATAACCGAGAGAAGAAGAACGGACTGCGTGATAACAGAGAGAAGAAGAACGGACTGCGTGATAACCAGAGAAGAAGAACAGACTGCGTGATAACCAGAGAAGAAGAACAGACTGCGTGATAACCAGAGTAGAAGAACGGACTGCGTGATAACAGAGAGAAGAAGAACAGACTGCGTGATAACAGAGAGAAGAAGAACAGACAGCGTGATAACCGAGAGAAGAAGAACAGACTGCGTGATAACCGAGAGAAGAAGAACAGACTGCGTGATAACCAGAGAAGAAGAACAGACTGCGTGATAACCAGAGAAGAAGAACGGACTGCGTGATAACCAGAGAAGAAGAACGGACTGCGTGATAACAGAGAGAAGAAGAACAGACTGCGTGATAACCAGAGAAGAAGAACAGACTGCGTGATAACAGAGAGAAGAAGAACAGACTGCGTGATAACAGAGAAGAAGAACAGACTGCGTGATAACCAGAGAAGAAGAACGGACTGCGTGATAACCGAGAGAAGAAGAACAGACTGCGTGATAACCAGAGAAGAAGAACAGACTGCGTGATAACAGAGAGAAGAAGAACAGACTGCGTGATAACCGAGAGAAGAAGAACAGACTGCGTGATAACAGAGAGAAGAAGAACAGACTGCGTGATAACAGAGAAGAAGAACGGACTGCGTGATAACCAGAGAAGAAGAACGGACTGCGTGATAACAGAGAGAAGAAGAACGGACTGCGTGATAACCAGAGAAGAAGAACAGACTGCGTGATAACCAGAGAAGAAGAACAGACTGCGTGATAACCAGAGAGAAGAAGAACAGACTGCGTGATAACAGAGAGAAGAAGAACAGACTGCGTGATAACCAGAGAAGAAGAACAGACTGCGTGATAACCAGAGAAGAAGAACAGACTGCGTGATAACCGAGAGAAGAAGAACAGACTGCGTGATAACCAGAGAAGAAGAACAGACTGCGTGATAACCAGAGAAGAAGAACAGACTGCGTGATAACAGAGAGAAGAAGAACAGACTGCGTGATAACCAGAGAAGAAGAACAGACTGCGTGATAACAGAGAGAAGAAGAACAGACTGCGTGATAACCAGAGAAGAAGAACAGACTGCGTGATAACCAGAGAAGAAGAACAGACTGCGTGATAACCAGAGAAGAAGAACAGACTGCGTGATAACCAGAGAAGAAGAACAGACTGCGTGATAACCAGAGAGAAGAAGAACAGACTGCGTGATAACAGAGAGAAGAAGAACAGACTGCGTGATAACCAGAGAAGAAGAACAGACTGCGTGATAACCAGAGAAGAAGAACAGACTGCGTGATAACCAGAGAAGAAGAACAGACTGCGTGATAACAGAGAGAAGAAGAACAGACTGCGTGATAACCAGAGAAGAAGAACGGACTGCGTGATAACAGAGAGAAGAAGAACAGACTGCGTGATAACCAGAGAAGAAGAACAGACTGCGTGATAACCAGAGAAGAAGAACAGACTGCGTGATAACCAGAGAAGAAGAACAGACTGCGTGATAACCAGAGAAGAAGAACAGACTGCGTGATAACCAGAGAAGAAGAACAGACTGCGTGATAACAGAGAGAAGAAGAACAGACTGCGTGATAACAGAGAGAAGAAGAACAGACTGCGTGATAACCAGAGAAGAAGAACAGACTGCGTGATAACAGAGAGAAGAAGAACAGACTGCGTGATAACAGAGAAGAAGAACAGACTGCGTGATAACCAGAGAAGAAGAACAGACTGCGTGATAACAGAGAGAAGAAGAACAGACTGCGTGATAACAGAGAAGAAGAACAGACTGCGTGATAACCAGAGAAGAAGAACAGACTGCGTGATAACCGAGAGAAGAAGAACAGACTGCGTGATAACCGAGAGAAGAAGAACAGACTGCGTGATAACCAGAGAAGAAGAACAGACTGCGTGATAACCAGAGAAGAAGAACGGACTGCGTGATAACCGAGAGAAGAAGAACAGACTGCGTGATAACAGAGAGAAGAAGAACAGACTGCGTGATAACAGAGAGAAGAAGAACAGACTGCGTGATAACAGAGAGAAGAAGAACAGACTGCGTGATAACCAGAGAAGAAGAACGGACTGCGTGATAACCGAGAGAAGAAGAACAGACTGCGTGATAACCGAGAGAAGAAGAACAGACTGCGTGATAACCGAGAGAAGAAGAACGGACCGCGTGATAACCAGAGAGAAGAAGAACAGACTGCGTGATAACAGAGAGAAGAAGAACAGACTGCGTGATAACAGAGAGAAGAAGAACAGACTGCGTGATAACCAGAGAAGAAGAACGGACTGCGTGATAACAGAGAGAAGAAGAACAGACTGCGTGATAACAGAGAAGAAGAACAGACTGCGTGATAACCAGAGAAGAAGAACAGACTGCGTGATAACCAGAGAAGAAGAACAGACTGCGTGATAACAGAGAGAAGAAGAACAGACTGCGTGATAACCAGAGAAGAAGAACAGACTGCGTGATAACCAGAGAAGAAGAACAGACTGCGTGATAACCAGAGAGAAGAAGAACAGACTGCGTGATAACCAGAGAAGAAGAACAGACTGCGTGATAACCAGAGAAGAAGAACAGACCGCGTGATAACCAGAGAAGAAGAACAGACTGCGTGATAACCAGAGAAGAAGAACAGACTGCGTGATAACCAGAGAGAAGAAGAACAGACTGCGTGATAACAGAGAGAAGAAGAACAGACTGCGTGATAACCAGAGAAGAAGAACGGACTGCGTGATAACAGAGAGAAGAAGAACAGACTGCGTGATAACCAGAGAAGAAGAACAGACTGCGTGATAACCAGAGAAGAAGAACAGACTGCGTGATAACCAGAGAAGAAGAACAGACTGCGTGATAACCAGAGAAGAAGAACAGACTGCGTGATAACCAGAGAAGAAGAACAGACTGCGTGATAACAGAGAGAAGAAGAACAGACTGCGTGATAACAGAGAGAAGAAGAACAGACTGCGTGATAACAGAGAGAAGAAGAACAGACTGCGTGATAACAGAGAGAAGAAGAACAGACTGCGTGATAACCAGAGAAGAAGAACAGACTGCGTGATAACAGAGAGAAGAAGAACAGACTGCGTGATAACAGAGAAGAAGAACAGACTGCGTGATAACCAGAGAAGAAGAACAGACTGCGTGATAACAGAGAGAAGAAGAACAGACTGCGTGATAACAGAGAAGAAGAACAGACTGCGTGATAACCAGAGAAGAAGAACAGACTGCGTGATAACCGAGAGAAGAAGAACAGACTGCGTGATAACCGAGAGAAGAAGAACAGACTGCGTGATAACCAGAGAAGAAGAACAGACTGCGTGATAACCAGAGAAGAAGAACGGACTGCGTGATAACCGAGAGAAGAAGAACAGACTGCGTGATAACAGAGAGAAGAAGAACAGACCGCGTGATAACAGAGAGAAGAAGAACAGACCGCGTGATAACAGAGAGAAGAAGAACAGACTGCGTGATAACCAGAGAAGAAGAACGGACTGCGTGATAACCGAGAGAAGAAGAACAGACTGCGTGATAACCGAGAGAAGAAGAACAGACTGCGTGATAACCGAGAGAAGAAGAACGGACCGCGTGATAACCAGAGAGAAGAAGAACAGACTGCGTGATAACAGAGAGAAGAAGAACAGACTGCGTGATAACAGAGAGAAGAAGAACAGACTGCGTGATAACCAGAGAGAAGAAGAACGGACTGCGTGATAACAGAGAGAAGAAGAACAGACTGCGTGATAACAGAGAGAAGAAGAACAGACTGCGTGATAACCAGAGAAGAAGAACAGACTGCGTGATAACCAGAGAAGAAGAACAGACTGCGTGATAACAGAGAGAAGAAGAACAGACTGCGTGATAACCAGAGAAGAAGAACAGACTGCGTGATAACCAGAGAAGAAGAACAGACTGCGTGATAACCAGAGAGAAGAAGAACAGACTGCGTGATAACCAGAGAAGAAGAACAGACTGCGTGATAACCAGAGAAGAAGAACAGACCGCGTGATAACCAGAGAAGAAGAACAGACTGCGTGATAACCAGAGAGAAGAAGAACAGACTGCGTGATAACAGAGAGAAGAAGAACAGACTGCGTGATAACCAGAGAAGAAGAACAGACTGCGAATCAAATTCTGTGGGAAACACTGCACCGTAATAAAATATATAGCATTAAATAGCAATAAAGTAAAGCAGTCATTTGCATGGAAATAGAATGCTGTGAATGAACAGCCAATCAGAGTGATTTCTTTAGTGATTTCAAAATGTCGAATCGGCAGCGGAAGGCGTCGGCATGGTCGAAAAGACACGACGCTGCGGGACACACCGATCTGTGTAGGGCGACAGGACGCTTCCATCTCGTGCGCGTCCGTGTGCGTCTGTGAGGAAGTGGCAGATTTTCCCCGGCTGTGTATTTTCTAATTCTCGCGCACTCGAGCCGGTTTCTCCAACATTGCCCGCCCCAGCTTTAATGTACACTTTTGAATAATGTACCTCGTCTGCTATACGTAGTCGTTTGAATGTAATAACGATGTTGTTTGTGGAATCGTTTTTCGAAAAAATGAATCTGAACTTTTCGATCCGTTACGATTATAAACTGAAGCGACTCATAACTGAGTTTCCCACATCAGCATATCCGGTCCTAGTCCGGTAATTAACTGCTCACGGAAATACACATTCTATCATTATATTATTATTATTATTGAAACATGACGCCGGTAAGTTTAGAATTTGTCCGGTAAAAATAAATTATTTCCGGACATTTGACCGGAAAGAAAACATCCCAGCGGAAACCCCGATACACGTATGCACTGCTCGAGCATCTAAGGAGATACATGTGTATACGTATCAGGGCTGAACGATATATATTTTTTCTCTTCTTGTGTGTCAGTCATCCACACCAATCAGAAGTGCTGTGCTCCACACGTACCAGCCATCGTTAACCAATCAGAAGTGGCCCATGATAGAAGCTGATCTCCAAGTATCTTTGAAAGTGCCTTTCCTTTCCAAATGGCTTCCAATGGAGCTTCAGATGGTTCAGGTTAGAGACGCTCCATCACGTGTTTCTATTACGGGGTGAATCTCAAACTGAAGCTCGACTTTAAAGCAACGGAAGCTTCATGTAAGTTTAGTTCTTTCACTCTGAGCTCGGGCTGCGGGGCGCTAGAGACGGGAGCACGTTGATGCGACCTTCCTAGCCGGAGATATGGCCGCATTTTACAATAAACTTCCATTGGGTCGCTTCAAAACAAATATCGCAATTCTAATCGCAATATTTGTCAGAAAAATCGCAATTACCGTACTTGTCGGACTATAAATTGACTATAAACTGTCCGTCTGTCTTGCTCTCGTTCTGTCTCTTGGTTCCACTTTTACTTTGGCGCGCTACCCGTCTCGCTCTTTCCCGGCCTCCAGCTTTTCCTGCTGGAGCCCGCCGCTTAAAGTTGGCGGGCGCGGACCGGTCCTAGAGCCCGTAGAGTTAAAGGTGGTTAATTTTACCTGTAAATCCATAGATTTAGGAGGTCCCCTAGTGGCCGTTAGCTGTGCAAAGAAAATGGGGGGAAAAAGTCGCGGCTTATAGTCCGAAAAGTACGGTAGATATTTTCCCCAAATCGTGCGGCCCTACTTCGTATATTATGTATAATGTTACAACATAGTAAGCATTTACGATCTTACCCACGATGACCCTGTCTGCTTTCATAATCAAATTTCCTTGCCTCCAACGAGGTCAGAGACACCCTGTTTGAAGCAAGCCATGTTTCTCTACCTGTACTCTCGTTTTATTCAAGCCATGTCTCTTTACCTGTCCTCTCCGGTGTTTCCAGTGAAGACATGTCCCCGCCCTCTCGACTCGAGGCGTCGGCAGACGGCGTTTCCTTGATGGTTTTAAGCGACTCCTCGGCTCCAGGTTGAGCTTCGGACGCGCTGCTCTCCTCTGCAGAGTCTTTTTTCTCTCTGTTGAGATGCGAGGAGACGTCGGATGTCTCCTCCGTCGCCTTCAAGGATCCTCTTTCTGCTTCCTCTGCTCGCCTGCTCTCCTCCTGAGCCTCCCGCCGGATCTTCAGACGCTCCGTGACCACGTCTAAAATAGAAAATAGACACAGTGATTAATTTGAATACGTGTACACAGACATACACGCCCCCCTTGACGGTGAAACGCCACGCGTGAGGTTTGGATTATTCCCTGTCTCAATCAAAATGGAACTGTATGAAATAAAACGGCACATCTGTCTTGTAGTAAATAGAAAGGGATCCCTGTGAACGTATGATAGCACACGTGGAAGATCCAAAGGGGAAACTGAATGGCAGTTCCGATCGATCTCATCAGTAAGGCATGACGCAGACCCAACGCTTGCTCTGATTGGCTGTAGATCTATTCAGATTGCATTCGGAGGCATTTTGATCTGACCGCGGCCGCGCTGATATCATAGCGCCAGAGAATTTCCACACCTTTAGTGAATAAACCCCCCCCCACTACTTGGACTATTCCTCGCACCCCTCTAGCATAACCCCGAATGGTCTCAACCATATTGCATCAGCAACGTGCACTTGGTGTTACAGCAGGGTCAGTTTGCGTGTTGTGGACGCGACCCGTATATTATCGCAATCCGTGTTCTCATCATTTTGCTTATTATTTAATTTAATTAGCTACTTTAACATCATGTTTCAAGGTGGGGCTAGGCAAGTTTATTTATATAGCACTTTTCAACACAAGGCAATTCAAAGTGCTTTACAAAAAATGAAAGACATTAAGCATTAAAAACGAAAAGCTAATAAAATAAACATTAAAAGGAAAAATACATGGATAAAAGTTACAGTGCAGGGTGGGGCTAAGGTGGGGCTGGCTGTAGCCTACCCCAGCCATACCCCGGCGCCGCCACTGCGTGTAAATGGTCTGGAGAGGCTGCCAGGCTAGGACACGATGCAGCTCCGCGGATGTCTCAGCCTGAGACGGCGGGACGCGGCGAGGCTGCGGGTGTGTCCGTGTCAGTTTCGGGCTGGGTTTCGCCGACCAGGAAACCACACCAGGAAACCACACTCAGTGAGCAGCGAGCCTCGCAACGTCCCGACCAATCAGAGCACACTGGGCTCACAGGGAGGAGGGGGGAGGAGCTCCAACAAGCCGTGTAGGACGGAGAGTGAATCCACAGACTATCAGAGATGCTGTGAGAAACCAATGGGAGTTTGGAACATCGAACAATGTGAATATATTCTAGTCGACCTCAACGATGGAAATTATGATCAGTAGAAATGGCCGTGACGTGGGAGCTTTCAGTAATGGAATAATTTAAAAGTAATGGATCGAGTATTTGGTTGAAGTATAGGGTAAATAAGCTAGTAGCATTGAAAAATGTTCTTGACTGAAAGTAAAGAAAAGGATAATCGGTGTAAATAGTTAGCAAAAGGTGACGGATAAACCGTGACAGATCGACCCGACAGCAGTCGATAGCACCTTGAAACAGATAACTGAAAGCAAGGAGCTAAATCAATACATCAACAGTTAGCCGACAGTAATCGATACACATTAGAATAGTTCAAGGAAAGGGTTCGATAAACGATGTAATGGAAAAACAGTCGAGATAGTCAGTTACAAAATGATTAAGACAGTCGGCTGAAAGTAATCGATAAGTCCAAATATTTGAACAAAGAAATGCAGAACTAGATAAAATAATCGGCATAAAGTATTGGAAAAATAACGTTTAAGTTGATCAGCTATTAATACTTCATAAAACGTTTCTAATCCATAACTATCAGCTATTGTTCCACTCAAATGTGTTTGCTTTGAGTCTTGTATAGCGTCCATTTTCCCACTTTATGTTGCGTTTCATGCAATCTCAATTTATAAGATTGCGTGTACTTTACAATAGAGATGTCCCGATCCGATCACGTGATTTTCAAAAGATCGGAATATTTAATATTTTTATTTATTTAATGTTCCAAAACAGAAATGACCATGTTCTCGTCTTAAAGTCATCCTGAGGACTTAGCTTTGGTTTAAAATGACTCAACATCATGTATGTGTTGCTTCCTTTGGGCTTGTGTTCAGACCTGCTTCTTCCTCTCAGAGCAGCAGAGTGGGCGCAGCGTCTGATAGCAGCAGCGAGCTAACGAGAGGCTACGTCCAGCTGGAGACTCGGGAGTCGGGACGGAGCAGAGGTCAGGAGTTTGGAAGTATTATGAAACTGAAAGCGAAGGCAGTGTAACAGCCAGATGCAATGTTTGCAAGGCGGTGGAAAGAACAGAGCTACGTTCAACACGACCAATCTAACACGCCACCTGAGAAACAAACACCAACAACAACACGACGAGTACACAGCGGCCACTCGGGTGACGGCACTGAAGCAACCGACACTTTGAGAGGCTTTCAAAAGGAAAGAGAAACGGCCCCAGAACAGAGAAAAGGCCAAACACAATAACAGCCAGATAGCTGAACTCATCGCGTTGGATGACCAGCCGTTATCCGTTGCCTTTTCTTTCTCTTAATGCATAAAGATCGGATCGGGGAAAATCGGTATCGGCAGATTGTCAAAATCAAATGATCGGAATCGGATCGGGAGCAAAAACAAAGGTGATCGGGTACATCCCTACTTTACAAGATATATGACTTCCTCCATCCTCACAGTTATATTTAAATCTGTCAATATTACACAGGGCCCTATTCTAGTCCATATCTGTGTGTGTTCATGTCTTCAGTGTAGTGTGTGCAATCTAGAAGGTTAAATAGGGGAAGTGCATTATGGGTAAATAGGGATGGACACAATAGGGATGTGTGCAATCTGATGGACACGATGCATCGGTGCAATAGGGACAGTGCAATATTTGATTATGTATGAATGCAATAGAAAAGAAAAAAGAGAATATATATATATATATATATATATATATAATTGTTATATTTTTTTGTTTCTGACATAAACTAACTAAATAGGGAAAGTGCTGTACCTGGATGTCTCTTGTTTCTTTGCCGTGTGATATGTGATCTCTGTCTGCATCTGACTGATTGACCTGAGTGCTTTACGTGTATTATCTCGATGCCCAAGACACATGTCTCCAAAGGGAGACAATAGAGCTCCATCTTATGTTCTCTCGCACAGTCCTAACCCTAATTTGGTTTCAGCGACTCCAGAGTCAACAGCTTAGAGAAAGTAATCCACATCCGCTCAGAAACAAGACGGGGCAGATTCCCTTTCCTCAGGAGAACAATGTCTCCAGATCTCCTCCGAGCTCAGCTTTCACTGAGAGCTGTACGAAGGAATAGAGAAATGTGAGGCGCTTTCTAACGTAGAGAAAATAACAGCCACGAATCCCTACCTAAGATGGAGAAACCGACGAGCTGCAGAATAACTTTTTAAACCTCAAGTGTCTGACAGGATGCCACAGAGAGGAAAACTGTAACACCCACAGACATGTCATCCTGTCGAACGCTAACGGAAGCTGCTGGCAGAGGATATCAAAAGATTTCGAAACACCCGCTTCGGGGGAAACGAGGAGTGTCTGAGTGAGAGTGAAACAGGAAGTGAAGGCGCAGCCGACAGGTGGGAGTTATCCGTTCGCACTTCTGCAGAAATATGCCATCTAAAGATTTCCAGAATGAAGCCGTGCAGGACACGCGGTGACGATGAGAAGTCTCAATTAAAAACCTGTTTCAACAACTTAATTAGAAAACCGGCAAGTTCACGCTTTTAAACACGTGTTCTGATGAAAACATGACGGACGGGAAGAACGTTATATTGACTGTTGGTACTTGAAATCTTGTCTTTGAGTAGATGGTCGTAAAGCGGGTTAGGAGACTTTTGTAAAAGTTACTTTAAGGGGTTTGTGCTCTTTCAGAGTCAGTGGGACGAAGGCTTATATTTTATAATAAGAATATATATAATAGCGTTCTGATATTTGATCATTTTATTATTTATTTATTTCATCTTGTGAGTGTGTTTCTGTGCGGCTTGATTTACTTTGATGTTTAGCAATATTTATATTTCACAATAAAATAAATGTTTGTCTTCCTACTTTTCCGCCGAACCAATAAAGTAAAGAAAGAAAACTCCGCAGACACTGGGGGGGCGAAGTAATTATCGAGAAAGTAAACGATAACGTTTATGGTTAAGTGTTAGCACCCCCCGAAGCTCTTACGTTGATATTGGAGATTTCAATCAATTCAATTTGGAGAAAAAAAACGGGAAAGAAACGAAAAAACTAACTCGAATATCCGAATAACGAGATTGAAACCCGACTAGTACTCCAACGAACAAATATTCAGATATTCGAATATTCGGGGGGGAGGGGCGATATCCTTTTCTTTGAAATTGAAAAGGATATCGCATCGTGTTTGTTACTTTCAGTTGTATTCTGTCTTAAGTGTAATTTGGCTTGGCTTCCTATTTACGGACATGCTTTTATTTTGAAGGAGAGGTAGCGCTGTTGACAGGAAGTTGTTGTTGCTATGGAAACAACGTGCCGGAGATTAACAGAGAAAAGTAATGTCTACATATAAAGACGGAGAAAGTAAACGATAACGTTTAAGGTTAAGTGTTGGCACCCCCCGAAGAGGCGCAAGCTCTGACGTCGGTATCGGAGATTTCAATAAATTCAATTTAAAAAATAATAAATATTACACAAACAAAAAATAAGTTCACCCATTTGGATCGAGCCACGTTTGGAATCAGGTTATAAATCACTGATCTGAAAATCTGAATATCGTGTACCAGATTGTATTTACTTGATCACTGCTTACATTATGACCTCAGATCTCCATTGACTTATCTACACACTATGTACGCCAGGTTTAAATCTCTTTCTTCGGGCAATGAAGACGTTACATTTCGTACCGTTGACAGCGGTGAGGTAGGCTTTGTTGTTTCCCCGGGCTTTGCTGGTGAGTTCCTCGGTGATGTCCATGTGCGCGTGGACCTCCTCCTTCATCTCCTCCAGCACGGCGTGGAGCTCGGCCTCCCAGTACTGCCGGTCCAGAGCCTGCATCAGATCCTCCAGCTGCTTCCTGCTGCTGTAGTACCAGATCTGCTTCTTCTCCTCCTGCTCCCCGTCCTCCTCGCTGGGGGGGGGCACGGCATTAACATACTGGTTACGACAACATAACCATCGTGTAACGAAAAGCCAGCAAGGCAATGCTATTCTTGAAGATACATGTAACCATCAGCTATTGTTCCAGTCCGATGTCTTTTGAGTCTTGGATAGAGTCCTTTTTCCCACTTTACAAGATATATTACTTCCTCCATCCTTACAGTAATATTTAAACCGGTCAATATTAATAAGTAGTCATACCTTTCTTACCGTCCTAATGTGCTCAATGTAGTGACTGCTTTTTTGTTTTCTTAGTTATGTTCTCTGTATTTTACATGTTTGTGTTCTGTGTAACCTTCTTGGCCAGGTCAGCGTTGAAAATGAGAAATGTTTTCTTAATGCTTTTATCTGGTTAAATAAAAAATAAAATATTAGACAGCGTCCCATTTAACTCAAAGTATGTGGGAGAGAAACTCGCTCTGGAGGGAACACGGGGATTTTAGACTTTGCAGAACATTTACATGCACTAATAATAATAATAATAATACATGTGATTTATATAGCGCTTGTCCTGGTGCCCTAAACGCTTTACACGCTAGTAAAGGAAGACAAAAGTAAAAAGTGCTAACCTAGGTGGAATAAGGGCGAGGGGTTAGTGGAGCAGGAAAAACCTCAAACCTATAGAACACACAACCGGAGAGGGAGAATATAGGGCGCCTTTAAAAAGTGAATTCCGGTGCAGCAACTTACACGATAATCCTCCTGTTCAGGAACCAGTACTTCCTCTGGTGCCGGTCATATCCGATGGGCTCCTGTCTGATATACGGCCGGTTCTTCTGCGCCTCCGTCACGCTGTCGGTGACCCCCGGCACTTTATGAGCGACGCAGATCTCGCACTGCCACTCGTCCTCCGGCACCTCCACCAGCGGGGGCTTCACGCACTCCAGGTGATACACCGCTGAGCACGTCTCGCAGCACAGCAGATCCCCGAGGCGGTGACACACTCGGCAGTGATCGTCGTACAGCATGGTGCCGTCGGACATCAGCTCGTCGCGGGCGATGTTGGTGGTCAGAAACTGATCCACTAAGAACTGCAACACCTTGATTTTACTCTCAAGGGGACCATAAGGATACTCGTCCACTTCCTGATAGGGCAGAACGTGATGGTACTCCCGGTCGCTCTCGCAGTACGCGCGCAAAACCTCCGGCCACGTCATGCCGTCGATAAAATACAGAGTGGAGTTGACGCTGTCTTTGAGGTCGGCGGGGGCAAACGTGGTGTTGGAGGTGTCTTCTTCACGTAGGATGACCTTCAAGAGGGCAATGTGTGTCTCTGCGATTAAAGTGCACTGCTCCTGACCCACCAGCGCCGCACAGAAGTCCTCGAAGCGAAACGGGGAGAGACGCAACACCGTGCTGAAGTTACGTAGCACCTCGTAGATGGAGGCGGCGTTGAGGAGTTCGGCGCTGGGAACCAGGAGATCCTCGGAGGAGTCGGGGAGTTTGAGAGCAGGAATCTCCTTCTCCTCCAGGATAGGGCTGCGAGGTCGAGGCCGGCCTTTTCTCTTCCCTGTGGGAGACAGAAATTAGGGAAGCAAAGTTAGCTTTGATCGATAGGCTGCAGCATATTTGAGAGGCACAGTACATATAATAAGTCAATACTGCTCTCTGCTTTCTGTCTGAGTCAAAACTAAACATGGAGAAGCAGCGTTCAGTTATTATGCTTTATACATCTGAAAAGAAACCATAACAGAACTGCTATTCTTACTTATTTTTAATCTCTTCTGCCTTTTATTAAATCAAATCACTTTCATTTCTACACTGCATTATTGTATGTTATACCGGTCTTATTCTATTATATCTTGTTTTTAAAATTGTATTTTCTTGGCCTTGAATTACTGTTATTAACATTTGGCAATAACCATCTTTTTCTACACCAATGAATAAATGGTGCATCATTTATTAATGTAGTTGTAATTAGTGTTATCCTCAATCCTACAGGTGCAGGTAGTTTGCTATAACCAGTCAAAGAGACACAATTAAGTTAGATAGCTAGCTCTTATATTTATTTTATTAGCTTTAATGACAGACTACGATGTCTTCTTCGCGTAATATCATTGCGTTTAGCTATAAGAAGTACGCAAAGTTAGCTTTATTTAACTATCAGACTTCATATTGACAGTATTCAGCATGAGCTAACTGTGAAAGCTAACATTAGCTCGGAAGCTATTATCTTTTGATTAATTGGCTTCAATTCAGAAACTATACTTTCTTCTTCACCTGATACAAATGGGCTTGCGTGTAACTACAAGTAATAAAGTTATAATGATATCAATACATTTTTATTATTAACTACAAGACTTCATATTGACAGTTAGCAGCAAGAGCTAACTGCACATGCTAACATTAGCCACGTAGCCGGTTTCTTTCTATGAATTAGCTTCATATCAGAAACTACAATTCCTTCTTCACTTATTACAAATCGCGTTGCATTTTAATATAAGAACCGATACTAACGTTAAAGTTATGATGATCTAACTATCGGACTTCTTATTGACATTATCCAGTAGCTAACTGAGCTAACTGAACATGCTAACATTAGCCACGTAGTCATCATCTTTCTCTGAATTGGCTTCAAATCAGAAACTACAATTTCTTCTTCACTTGTTGCAAATAGTGTTGCATGTTAATATATAAAGTCAATACATAATTATCCAACTATCGGAGTTCATATTTACAGAAGGCAGTATGAGCTAGCTGTACATGCTAACGTTAGCAGGCTAGAAGCTACTGTAAATTAACCACTTCCACTATTTAGAGTAGGAGGTATGCCCAGTTATTGCTACGCTATAATGCGTGAATAATGCAGAAAATAGTGCTTTTAGACAGTGGTGGAAACACAGGTGAGCTGGGGTTACAGCTCCAGATCTGATCCACCTTCAGCAGCCTGACTGATCTGCGGCCTGTGTGCATACAGTCTCCATTTTGAACAATAACCACACAGCTTCCTGAGCAAAAACAACAACATGCAGCCTTTCAGGATGCCTTTCCCAAACGATAGGGACACTTTTCTTGCATTACTGTGTAATAATCACCTTTATGTGAAAAACCTACATTGATTTAAATATCCCAACATGTTTTTATGATTTGTACTTATTTGTTCAATTTTGATTATGTACTTTCTTCTCTACATTTAGCTTTATAAATGTGTATATTATTTATTATTGCATGCGTTTTGTTTACCTGCTATGCTACATATATCTGTATATACCTGTGCAATATATACTTCTACTGCTGTAAACCTGTCAAACTACTTTAACATCCTTAGCTTATTTAGAAAAAACAATGAATTGTACTTTTTGTTGTCCACCTTGGTGTATTTTTGTAATTTGTATTTTCAATATTTTATGCATGCCTCTTAATTAACATTGTGCTATTTTTGGCTCTAATAAAGGAATTGTTATTCTGATTATGACCACCCTGCTGCCGTGCATATTTAACCCCACTTTGATCACATATTTACCCGGGGTGCTTGCATGTGTGCTCTGACTCCTGAAGCTACTCTCCGTGCACAAACTTCCACCATCCTCCTCCTCGTCCTCCTCCATGCAGTCAGACTCCTCTTTCAGGGCCTCGTCTTCCTCAGACTGGGGCTCCTCCACCTCCTCCTCCTCTTCGGATCTCAGACTCACAGCATCGTCGTCTTCATCACTTTCATGGTCGTCGTACACCACGGTTTTGCAGACCGGGGTTCGCCTCCCTCCTCGTCCCCGACTTCTGCCCCCTCTTCCCCGGCCCCGTGTTGTCGTCCCCGACCCCCCCAACCTGCCTCCTCCTCTCCGCCGCTTAGGGCTCTCTCTTGCGGGGCTCACTGCCTCCTCATCCCCGCTGTGGTCGTCACTTCGCACCCGGGGCTTTATGTTCCTCCGCGGCCGCAAACCTCGCGTTGCAGCCGGGGAAGAATCCTCCGCTTGGAGAGGTTTGGGCGGCCTGCCTCTTTTCCCTCTCATGGTGGAATAATTACTCCTATTTTTGCAGGGTTTTGCCTCCAATTAGTTCCACTGCAGATGAGTCCCTGTGGGGTTCGGACGGTGTTGTTTTCACTCCCCGGGTTGGAGGGTTTGTTTACGGGTGTTTGAAGCTGAGAATGTGAGCCCTCGGTTCTCCTATAGAGCCGCCATCTTTCTTCTCCTCTCTTCTCTGTGAACAAACAGGAGGCGCTCACTACACGAGTCACGTGGTTTCTCCTCAGTGGCAACAATGAGCGACATGAGGATCCACTCACATTAGTTTAATTTACTACATCTTAATGATAGATATGAGGTCAACGAGGGGGTACATGTAAAAGGAAACATACATAGAGGGAGAAAAGCTGTTTAAACAGTGTTTTACCATTTTAAGCAATGCCATTGTAGGCATTCAGTTTGAGGTCAGAGTAGATAATATCCAAAATAGGGAGAATCTAGAAAATATGAATATGAAAAAAACATGTTTCAAGTTACTGATCAGTATAGCCATGATTGTTGGTCATTTTATACTCAGCTAGGTTTATTTTTGTTTGTTTTTTTAGCTCATATCAATGCACATTAATGTATTTTATATTTATTTGGCCCTTTTATGGTTTCTTAAAGTGCAAATACACATTTCTGAACACCGTTTTAATATTTCTTAGTGCATTCCCCCTTTTCATTAATGGTTTAAATAAAAATGTATGCTTTGAAATAGTCAGACGGTAGTAAGACAAGTATATCCTCAGAGTTCCCAAAGTAAATGACACACATCTATACAAATAAACATAAATAGACAATATATATGTCAACAGTTATTATACATAATAAGTTAGAATACACTATAGACCAACCTACTTTATACATTATACAAGTGTGCGAAGTAGTTGCACTTTGTACATTTAAACACAAAGAAATGTATTTTTATATTAAAATCTTCTTATATCATTGATGAATTACCTAGCATGTGACTTAAGGAGTGTTTAACAAGCCGTTTGGTTGAATAACCAGTACAGTTTTTAATCAGTTAATCATGTATTTTGCATGTTAAATATTATTCAAACGGCAAACTATGTACAGTAGCATTGTAATGACTTCCTGTACAGATAACACTATAGCAAACACTTTAACATGGCTCATAATATCCATCCATCCATCCATCTTCTCCCGCTTATCCGTGGTCGGGTCGCGGGGGTAGCAGTTCCAGCAGAGAGCCCCAAACTTTCTTTTCCCTGGCGACATCAACCAGCTCTGACTGGGGGATCCCAAGGCGCTCCCAGGCCAGCGAAGAGATATAATCCCTCCACCTGGTCCTAGGTCTACCCCTTGGTCTCTTCCCAGCTGGACGTGCCTGGAACACCTCCCTAGGGAGGCGCCCAGGTGGCTCATAATATAAATGTCCAAATATTGATTATAGTGTATGTGTGACATAATCATAAACATTTAAAGTAACTGTATTTGTAGTTTTCCATCCCAGTTACTGCTAGTACAATTGTCATTATTATACACATAAATGATATGAAGATGTGAATTATGCTTTATGCGTATAAATAGTAGCACATGGATACGTTCATCAGTTGTCGTGGCCGAGTGGTTAAGGCGATGGACTAGAAATCCATTGGGATCTTCCCGCGCAGGTTCGAATCCTGCCGACAACGAACAGTTCTTTTTTGAAAATAATTTTAATAATACTTTTATTTTAATTAAATTATACTTTTACACATTAAGCTGTATATTCAAGAATCATTAGGAAGACATTCCGTGTTGGTGGTATCAATATTATAAATACTAGATGCGCCTGAAGTCACCACTTTAGCGGGTTTAAACGATGGTTTACAAGTGATGCAACAGCGCCACCCAGTGGTTAGGTTGAATGATTTAACTAAATGGATAATGCTTTAAAAATACTAAACTCAAGAAATAGGTTTTTAATGTTTTAATGTATTGTCATCATTTAGGAGCCTGTAAAGTATGATATATCTGGTGTTTCATTATTTTTTGTTGAATGTACTGTAAATCGTTAGAAAAAATGTATATAAGAAAACAATTAATACAGAAACTGTATATGAATTTAAGAAGTTAGAGTAAAAATATGAACATGTATACAAACAAGCTAATGGAAAATAAGATACACTTTAATAATCCCAAAATGGGAATTTATTTCGTTGCGGCAGCATGTCAAACAAAGTATTGCACATAATTCGAAATTAAAAAGAGTGGAAAACAAACAATCATTCAATATAAATATCCCAACATCGAAGATAAAACAGAACTAAAGAGTAGAAAATATAACATTGACCGTGAAGATACAAATATATTGACTATCTGACAATTAAAACACTGTTTACGGGCTAAATTACATTAACTTAAGTCAAATGTACAGTGAAGAAATGTATAATCAATAAAGATAATTAAAATAGAACAGAAATAATAATAAAGTGCAACAAAAAGACTAAATAAATATATTCACATGAAGTTAAAGTTATATTACAAAATAATTAAAGTTGACAACAGATATATATCTTGTTTATCCCAGGTAGCCAGTAGGGGGCAGTGGTAAACCATGAATCAGAAACAGCGCAGTAACTGTGAACTTAAAGACGACCAGAGTTAGAGAGGAGGAGAATTTAGACAGTTATTATTTATATAGATTCATAGAGGTAACACTTTCATGATCAATCATTATAAAACATATATATATATATATTATTCTGAAATGGACCAATCTGCACAACGACTACTTTCACTGTCTTTCACTATATTTAGATGAGAATACTTTCTACTTTCACTTGAGGAACATTTTGAATGCAGTACTTTTACTGTAACAGAGTATTCCTACACTCTGGTACTTCTACTTTTACTCAAGTACAAGATCTGAGTACTTCTACTTTTACTCAACTACAATATCTGAGTACTTCTACTTTTACTCAAGTACAAGACCTGAGTACTTCTACTTTTACTCAAGTACAATATCTGAGTACTTCTACTTTTTCTCAAGTACAAGATCTGAGTACTTCTACTTTTACTCAAGAACAAGACCTGAGTACTTCTACTTTTACTCAAGGACAAGATCTGAGTACTTCTACTTTTACTCAACTACAAGATCTGAGTACTTCTACTTTTACTCAAGTACAAGACCTGAGTACTTCTACTTTTACTCAAGTACAATATCTGAGTACTTCTACTTTTTCTCAAGTACAAGATCTGAGTACTTCTACTTTTACTCATGAACAAGACCTGAGTACTTCTACTTTTACTCAAGTACAATATCTGAGTACTTCTACTTGTACTCAAGTACAAGATCTGAGTACTTATACTTTTACTCAAGTAGGCTACAAGATCTGAGTACTTCTACTTTTACTGTAACAGAGTATTCCTACACTCTGGTACTTCTACTTTTACCAT
>CM070491.1:36339852-36402352 GCA_036324585.1 Champsocephalus esox | reverse complement strand
GCTCTATATCATGCAATCGAAAGTGAAACTTAAAGGTGGGGTAGGTAAGTTTGAGAAACCGGCTCGAGATCGCTAGAATTTGAAAATACACAACCGGAGAAAATCTGCCACTTCCTTATAGAGCCCCTCCCCCAACACCCACGTGACCAATGAGGGCACGAGATCAGTTTGTGCCCCGATGGAAGGCTGACAGGCAGGTAGGCCATCCAAGTTGTACTTTGCACAGTATCACGGCTTCTACAGATGACATTTTTTTATGGATTTGTTGTCAAAGCACTCCAGATATTTATTGCTATCGGGATGTTAAGAGCATTCCATGGAATATAACAAGTGTATCTCGAGCCGGTTTCTGAAATGTACCTACCCCACCTTTAAGCTCGCTCCATTGCGGAGATATTCCCGCGAGAGTGCGGAAAACTTAAATAAATAAATGTATTTCAAATGTGAAATTTTACCAATATACTCACGGACCACACTTTGAGAAGCACTGCTGTAGTGTGTTCTGTTGGTTTTAGTGCATGTAAATGGTGTGCAATTCATACATAAACATACAGTCAAGACTCAGGGGCGGAAAAAGGTATTCAGATCAGATAACTCTAATTTAAAAATAAAATAATCAAGTAGAGTTCGTCAAAATGTGTCTTTTAAGAATCCCTATTCTGCTATATGGTGGGTTTCCCTCTCCTGTTGGTTTTAGTGCATGTCAATGGTCTACAAAAGCTAAAATACCTGTGTTCCGGCCAGAGGGAGTTTCTCTGCCCCTTAAAACGTTCAAACCGCTTCAGCTCGTGTTAACCACAGACCTTATTGTAGCCTAGCAACCAAAAACACATTCAGAAAACCATTGACTTCCAGCCATAATGACATCACTGGTTAAAAAGACAAAAAAAAAGTTCAAACGAAGCAGAGACGACACAAAACAAAATGTCATTTTTTTAATAATTGCATTTTATTAATTGAAAAAACAAAAAAACAAATGCAAAATAAAAAAAAAGAGCCAAAAAACAAACAGGTTCATTAGGTAAGACGAGGCGAGACACTTAAATAAGAAGAGTTCCATGTTGGCGGGGGTGAAGGAGGAGGAGGCGGGCTGATGGTGTGTGTGTGGTGAATGTTGATTTATTATATACACTGTTTATCTGGGGGGGGGCTCAAAGTAGCAGGTCGGAGACACTGAGACACCAGAGAGAAAGGCACTATCCAGAGAGAAAACACGGTACACACACACACACACACACACACGGGACCAGAAATCAACAAAGTGCTAGACAGAACAAGACAAGAAGCTGATTCCTCAACTTCTAGCATCAAAGACGATCTCTCAGTTTCCTGTCTGATTGGTGATTATCCGACGGAGCTCCGCCTCTTTGCTACGTGCAGGTATAACAAGGAGGAGACGCATGCATGTCTTTAAAGTGTGTGCTCAATGTACACACACACTCTTTTCTTTATCTTGAATCCCTTGCATGATGATGTACAGTTTGGTTCAGCTCTCCGACCGCTGCCCTCGTGTCTGCGGAGCTACATTCACTGACCCCCGGAAATCAAAATGGCTGCAATAAATACTTCTGAAATTGATTTTTTTACACTTTGTATCATACGACAGCTCTTCTTCTTCTTCTTCTTCTTCTTCTTCTTCTTCTTCTTCTTCGCAGCAGCAGCACTCGTGGCTCCTCCGCTGGTCGGACAGTCTCTCCTCCGGTATGCATTATAGACAAGTTCATTCGAAATGGAATCGACGACCCCTTTTTACACATCACGCCGTTTCTATCCGAGAGCCCCCAGACATATTCAGAAAAACAAAAACGACGGTTCAGCACTCCCCGAGAGCTGCCGGGGCGCATCCAGACGGAACATAATTTACAAAAATGGAAAAAAATACAATTTGTGATGAGAGGTAAAACAGACAAACACATACAAATATATAATATATATTCTTAAAAAATGGATTCTCTCTATAGTTGATTTATTTATACAGCCGAGAGGCCGATGTACAATGCTCACGTGCCAACGATGAACCCGTCGCCCACCGTCGATTGCATCTTCTTTGTACATTTTTTTTTAAAACCATTTCTTTATTTTATTAATTTTTTTACATTTTTAAGCTTTTTTTCCTTTAAGGGGTGATTAAAAAACAACATGCGGCAAAGAAGAGAGGGACACAAAAGACAAAAGGCAGAATGTTAAGAAGTTAAGGACAGAGGACGTTTCCCCTCCGATCCATCCTCCATGTTGTCTCCTCAGGAGGAGGAGGAGGAGGCTTTGATGGGATGAGATCAAAATGATGCTGTTGTTGTTGTTGTTGACATGGTCTGACTGTTCTACATGTTCCTGTTGACGGGCGTGACGTAGTTGCGGGGGAACATTCCCGTCTGGCCGTGGCAGCCCCCCTTCCACCAGTTGGGGTCCGAGTTGTCGAGCACCTGGATGAAGTCTCCGCGTCTGAAGCCCAGCTCTCCTTCCTCCTGAGGGTCGAAGTCAAAGAGAGCCTGCACGTACGTGGGGTGCTGCGGAGAGAGAGGAGGGTTAGCTGTGATATCAGGATCCTTCAGCCTAGGGGTGCAACAACTAATCCACTTCATCGATCACCTAATTCAGCCGTCGATTCGTTGGTGACGTCATCACGTGTCCTTTACGCGCCGTTAAGCTCCGACGTTATCGGTCTTTTTATCGGGACAGGAGACGTTTAAAAAATATATGTCATGTATTATTGCTACATAAACATTATATCGCAGTCTGCCGTGCTACGACCTCCTCCTGCGACCTAACCCACCAGGCGCGTTTCAAAACGTTGCGGAAGCGGAGCGTCGTGTGCAGCCTCGCAGTTGTTGTTGATTTTGGAATATTTCCTGGACATTTGAACTTCTACAAGTAGTAGGCTACGTAGTTAAATGGTTTATGTTTGTGTCTGTTTAAATTGTGTTTATTGTTGTTATCTCCTATGTTGTTGTGTTGTAGACTACAGACACAGTTAATAATAATTGTAATATTCCAGTTATAAACGACATGAATCAAAGATGTGTTGCCGTATTTTAGTGGCAAAAAAATATGCATTCATCGTCATAATTATTGTATATATATATAATTTACATTGCCTGTAAACCGGAGGAGAACGCTGGCATGTATTCTCCTACTTGAAAGACGGTGGTGGGGGGAGGAGAAGGAGCCGGTTTTGGGTCACCCCCTCAACCAGCAAAGCAGACAACAAGGTGATTTTCATCACTTCCTGCCGCGCTGCGCTGCAGGTGGTATGAAAGCGGTAAAGTTGTATTTACTGCCGTTCGAAAGACATGAGTGTTTTCCCCCAAAAAGGAGCATGGCCCTAGCGTAGAGGGACAGCACCGGTATGCGTTGCTCTCATGTATAAATAATAATGCTGTCAAAATTATCGCGTTAACGGCGGTAATACATTTTTTGAATTAATTGCGTTAAAATATTTAGCGCATTTAACGCATGTGCAGAATGGCCCGCTCCATACATGTGCCAGCGCCAGGGTATGGCTGGGGTAGGTAAGAAATGGCCACCATGAAAAATGATGTTTTTAAGCTGTGATTAATCTGATAAAACATTGTAATTGTTTGACAGCCCTAATAAATAATAATAATAATAATAATAATAATAATAACTTAAATGTATATAGCGCCTTTCAGGGGACCCAAGGTCACGATAAAGCACTTTTAGGCCAAAAGTATGATTGCTGAAGTCTGGATATAACTTACGTTTTTAGATTCTCGGTTTAGTGTTTAATGATAATTGAAAAAGGCATTTGACCAATCGGTTGTGAGCAGTGTGAGTTTGAACTAATAGAGACTGTGGGTTCGAGTAGCAGTTCCTCTTTCCTTTCCGATATTAGTTTGATCCGAGGTGATTCTCGCTGCGACAAAGAAAGGGTTTGGCTGCTGATAGTGAAGCAAGTCAATAATCCGACTGGTTCCTTAGTTATTTGAGTTTTAGGCGTCGTTCTCACCTGGGGGGCCTGCTCGATGTCTCGCAGGAAGATTTGTTGGTTGCGAGAGACCGAGGTGGAGCGATGATAATCCACCAGCTCGTTGAGAGAGTTAAACTTCACCACCCACAGGAAGTACTTCCCCGCTCCGTCACGGAGGACCTTGAAGTGCTGGACGTCGTTCCCAAACCTGCAGGAGGGACAGAGAGGAAACGCATCATCAGCTAAAGACGGGCATGAGTCCTCAACTCCAGAAGGCAGCTTTTAAGCACGTCTTGTTCCCTCGCCTGGAAGCTTTTTCTGAATGTGCTTTTGGATATCCTGAAATAAAGTCTGTGGTAAACACAAGCTGGAGAGATTTTAACAGTTTGTTCCCGTCATAAAATACCCCACTGGTGAATTTAAAAACAAGTGTAAATGAGACAACTACACGTCATCACGCCCAACATTAGCCACATTTAGCTTAGCGGTGGTGACGTGAAGTCATGTGACCGTGCTGTAGTTCCTTTATAGCCCAACATTAGCCACCTTTAGCTTAGCGGTGGTGACATGAAGTCATGTGACCGTGCTGTAGTTCCTTTATAGCCCAACATTAGCCTCCTTTAGCTTAGCGGTGGTGACGTGAAGTCATGTGACCGTGCTGTAGTTCCTTTATAGCCCAACATTAGCCACCTTTAGCTTAGCGCTGGTGACGTGAAGTCATGTGACCGTGCTGTAGTTCCTTTATAGCCCAACATTAGCCTCCTTTAGCTTAGCGGGGGTGACGTGAAGTCATGTGACCGTGCTGTAGCTCCTTTATAGCCCAACATTAGCCGCCTTTAGCTTAGCGGTGGTGACGTGAAGTCATGTGACCGTGCTGTAGTTCATTTATATCCCAACATTAGCCACCATTAGCTTAGCGGTGGTGAAGTCATGTGACCATGCTGTAGTTCCTTCATAGCCCAACATTAGCCGCCTTTAGCTTAGCGGTGGTGACATGAAGTCATGTGACCGTGCTGTAGTTCCTTCATAGCCCAACATTAGCCGCCTTTAGCTTAGCGGTGGTGATGTGAAGTCATGTGACAGTGCTGTAGTTCATTTATAGCCCAACATTAGCCTCCTTTAGCTTAGCGGTGGTGACATGAAGTCATGTGACCGTGCTGTAGTTTCTTTATAGCCCAACATTAGCCTCCTTTAGCTTAGCGGTGGTGACGTGAAGTCATGTGACCGTGCTGTAGTTCCCTTATAGCCCAACATTAGCCACCTTTAGCTTAGCGGTGGTGACGTGAAGTCATGTGACCGTGTTGTAGTTCCTTTATAGCCCAACATTAGCCACCTTTAGCTTAGCGGTGGTGACGTGAAGTCATGTGACCGTGCTGTAGTTCCTTTATAGCCCATCATTAGCCACCTTTAGCTTAGCGGTGGTGACGTGAAGTCATGTGACCGTGCTGTAGTTCCTTTATAGCCCAACATTAGCCACCTTTAGCTTAGCGGTGGTGACGTGAAGTCATGTGACCGTGCTGTAGTTCCTTTATAGCCCAACATTAGCCACCTTTAGCTTAGCGGTGGTGACGTGAAGTCATGTGACCGTGCTGTAGTTCCTTTATAGCCCAACATTAGCCACCTTTAGCTTAGCGGTGGTGACGTGAAGTCATGTGACCGTGCGGTAGTTCATTTATAGCCCAACATTAGCCACCTTTAGCTTAGCGGTGGTGACGTGAAGTCATGTGACCGTGCTGTAGTTCATTTATAGCCCAACATTAGCCACCTTTAGCTTAGCGGTGGTGACGTGAAGTCATGTGACCGTGCTGTAGTTCCTTTATAGCCCAACATTAGCCTCCTTTAGCTTAGCGGGGGTGACGTGAAGTCATGTGACCGTGCTGTAGCTCCTTTATAGCCCAACATTAGCCGCCTTTAGCTTAGCGGTGGTGACGTGAAGTCATGTGACCGTGCTGTAGTTCCTTTATAGCCCAACATTAGCCACCTTTAGCTTAGCGGTGGTGACGTGAAGTCATGTGACCGTGCTGTAGTTCCTTTATTGCCCAACATTAACCACCTTTAGCTTAGCGGTGGTGACGTGAAGTCATGTGACCGTGCTGTAGTTCCTTTATAGCCCAACATTAGCCTCCTTTAGCTTAGCGGTGGTGACGTGAAGTCATGTGACCGTGTTGTAGTTCCTTTATAGCCCAACATTAGCCACCTTTAGCTTAGCGGTGGTGACGTGAAGTCATGTGACCGTGCTGTAGTTCCTTTATAGCCCATCATTAGCCACCTTTAGCTTAGCGGTGGTGACGTGAAGTCATGTGACCGTGCTGTAGTTCCTTTATAGCCCAACATTAGCCACCTTTAGCTTAGCGGTGGTGACGTGAAGTCATGTGACCGTGCTGTAGTTCCTTTATAGCCCAACATTAGCCACCTTTAGCTTAGCGGTGGTGACGTGAAGTCATGTGACCGTGCTGTAGTTCCTTTATAGCCCAACATTAGCCACCTTTAGCTTAGCGGTGGTGACGTGAAGTCATGTGACCGTGCGGTAGTTCATTTATAGCCCAACATTAGCCACCTTTAGCTTAGCGGTGGTGACGTGAAGTCATGTGACCGTGCTGTAGCTCCTTTATAGCCCAACATTAGCCGCCTTTAGCTTAGCGGTGGTGACGTGAAGTCATGTGACCGTGCTGTAGTTCCTTTATAGCCCAACATTAGCCTCCTTTAGCTTAGCGGGGGTGACGTGAAGTCATGTGACCCTGCTGTAGCTCCTTTATAGCCCAACATTAGCCGCCTTTAGCTTAGCGGTGGTGACGTGAAGTCATGTGACCGTGCTGTAGTTCCTTTATAGCCCAACATTAGCCACCTTTAGCTTAGCGGTGGTGACGTGAAGTCATGTGACCGTGCGGTAGTTCCTTTATTGCCCAACATTAACCACCTTTAGCTTAGCGGTGGTGACGTGAAGTCATGTGACCGTGCTGTAGTTCCTTTATTGCCCAACATTAGCCACCTTTAGCTTAGCGGTGGTGACGTGAAGTCATGTGACCGTGCTGTAGTTCCTTTATAGCCCAACATTAGCCTCCTTTAGCTTAGCGGTGGTGACGTGAAGTCATGTGACCGTGCTGTAGTTCCTTTATAGCCCAACATTAGCCACCTTTAGCTTAGCGGTGGTGACGTGAAGTCATGTGACCGTGCTGTAGTTACTTTATAGCCCAACATTAGCCACCTTTAGCTTAGCGGTGGTGACGTGAAGTCATGTGACCGTGCTGTAGTTCCTTTATAGCCCAACATTAGCCACCTTTAGCTTAGCGGTGGTGACGTGAAGTCATGTGACCGTGCTGTAGTTCCTTTATTGCCCAACATTAACCACCTTTAGCTTAGCGGTGGTGATGTGAAGTCATGTGACCGTGCTGTAGTTCCTTTATTGCCCAACATTAACCACCTTTAGCTTAGCGGTGGTGACGTGAAGTCATGTGACCGTGCTGTAGTTCCTTTATAGCCCAACATTAGCCTCCTTTAGCTTAGCGGTGGTGACGTGAAGTCATGTGACCGTGCTGTAGTTCCTTTATAGCCCAACATTAGCCACCTTTAGCTTAGCGGTGGTGACGTGAAGTCATGTGACCGTGCTGTAGTTACTTTATAGCCCAACATTAGCCACCTTTAGCTTAGCGGTGGTGACGTGAAGTCATGTGACCATGCTGTAGTTCCTTTATTGCCCAACATTAGCCACCTTTAGCTTAGCGGTGGGGACGTGAAGTCATGTGACCGTGCTGTAGTTACTTTATAGCCCAACATTAGCCACCTTTAGCTTAGCGGTGGTGACGTGAAGTCATGTGACCATGCTGTAGTTCCTTTATTGCCCAACATTAGCCACCTTTAGCTTAGCGGTGGTGACGTGAAGTCATGTGACCATGCTGTAGTTCCTTTATTGCCCAACATTAGCCACCTTTAGCTTAGCGGTGGGTGACGTGAAGTCATGTGACCGTGCTGTAGTTCCTTTATAGCCCAACATTAACCACCTTTAGCTTAGCGGTGGTGACGTGAAGTCATGTGACCGTGCTGTAGTTCCTTTATTGCCCAACATTAACCACCTTTAGCTTAGCGGTGGTGACGTGAAGTCATGTGACCGTGCTGTAGTTCCTTTATAGCCTAACATCCAAAACCACATGGAAAAATCCCATTCAGGTTCAGACAACAAAAACCCTTCATCGCTGCACCTTTCTTTAGTCATCAAAGATTTGAATAACAGGAAGTGGATCACACAGACGTTAATCTTGCTTAACAAATGGATGACACATGTCTGATAAGTGAGATCTCCAGACTTACTTCTCCAACAAGAACAACAGTTTGTCCACCCTCTCTTTTCTGGGTACAGCATGTTATATTATTAGTAAGTGTCTTTTGAAAGAGGAAGCGTTCTTTTTGGATCCTCTCCGTTTCTCACTTCCTGCACTTCAATCATCCGGTAATCTCTTTTAATAATCCCCTGCAGACAGCTGCAGTTTGAGGCAGCTAAAGGCAGTGTTTTAATGACAATTAGGGCTGCAAAAATAACCAAAATGTTATTCAAATTGCAACATAGACTAGTGCATTATCTATATTTCAAAAATGATCATCCCTCCAATATCGCGAACCATATTGCAATTGAAACATCACACACACACACACACACACACACACACACACACACACACACACACACACACACACACACACACACACACACACACACACACACACACACACACACACACACACACACACACACACACACACACACACACACACACACACACACACACACACACACACACACACACACACACACACACACACACACACACACACACACAGCCGGCGATGATAATGACCCTCACACACACTCCCTTTTTTGTTCGCAGTGTGGAGCGACTGCAGTTATTAGTCAAAAGAAATCGATGAGATTGAACTCAGACGCTGTGACTAACAGGAAATACAGACGGTAATTATTATCCATATCTCCCACTTGACATGTGACCTGCAGAGGAAGTGAGCTGTGTGTGTGTGTGTCAGCTATATCACTAAGTACTCATCCAAGGGCTGAGTTCCAAAACACAGCAGAAATCATAACAGGCAGTGATGGAAACTAAATCCTGCACCTCAGTATAATTATGAGTAAGGCTGAATCCAAATCTAATCTAAATTGCAAAAAGCACAATATTAGGTAAAGGCTAATTATGTGAACATATCTGAATGGAGTTATTGTGGTGTTGCATTGTGAAGCTGACAAGTGAGCGGCCCAGACCAGGCAAGAGGCAGAGGCAGCACAGCCCAGACCAGCAAGGAGGCAGAGGCAGCACGGCCCAGACCAGGCAAGGAGGCAGAGGCAGCACGGCCCAGACCAAGCAAGGAGGCAGCACGGCCCAGACCAAGCAAGGAGGCAGAGGCAGCACGGCCCAGACCAGGCAAGGAGGCAGAGGCAGCACGGCCCAGACCAGGCAAGGAGGCAGAGGCAGCACGGCCCAGACCAAGCAAGGAGGCAGAGGCAGCACGGCCCAGACCAGGCAAGGAGGCAGAGGCAGCACGGCCCAGACCAAGCAAGGAGGCAGAGGCCGCACGGCCCAGACCAAGCAAGGAGGCAGAGGCAGCACGGCCCAGACCAAGCAAGGAGGCAGAGGCAGCACGGCCCAGACCAGGCAAGGAGGCAGAGGCAGCACGGCCCAGACCAAGCAAGGAGGCAGAGGCCGCACGGCCCAGACCAAGCAAGGAGGCAGAGGCAGCACGGCCCAGACCAAGCAAGGAGGCAGAGGCCGCACGGCCCAGACCAAGCAAGGAGGCAGAGGCCGCACGGCCCAGACCAAGCAAGGAGGCAGAGGCCGCACGGCCCAGACCAAGCAAGGAGGCAGAGGCCGCACGGCCCAGACCAAGCAAGGAGGCAGAGGCCGCACGGCCCAGACCAAGCAAGGAGGCAGAGGCCGCACGGCCCAGACCAAGCAAGGAGGCAGAGGCCGCACGGCCCAGACCAAGCAAGGAGGCTGAACATCCCAAATATAACCGGGTGTGGGCATTTATTACAGCATGAACACAATACACACAGCCTCAATCCTGCTGCTGCTGTTCACGTGGGCACAGCCTGCAGCCACCAGGATCTCACACACACTACCAGCCTCCAAGCAGACAGGGCAACAGACCCTAAATCCACACACTAATCAGCAATTTGACACAGGTGGGGTGGAGGAGACAACACAGGGCACCAGGTGCACACAATCAACAGCCACAGACATGGGGGAAGGGGATCACTTTTGACATGAAACCAGGAAACTTACATATATTCCCATGCTTCCTGTGCAATGTTTTTAGTGCTACATTACCCGTAACGGAAGCCGAGATCTATGGGCCCAGAGATCACCTCCGTTACATGCATATGCGTATGGTTTGGATAGGCTAAAGCGTATGTACGTAATACTCTTGGACATTAAATCGCTGGAAATCTGGTTGAATCAGAATTAATAGGCGATCGATGTCCATTCATTCTGCTGGTGGACGAGGTGTCATACCCTGACATCTACATCTACTTAATTGAATCTCCAGGTCGTTTTTAGCTCGGGTGGTAGCTCGGGTGGTAGCTCTGGTGGTAGCCCTGGTGGTAGCCCTGGTGGTAGCCCTGGTGGTAGCTCGGGTGGTAGCTCGGGTGGTAGCTCGGGTGGTAGCTCTGGTGGTAGCTCTGGTGGTAGCTCTGGTGGTAGCCCTGGTGGTAGCCCTGGTGGTAGCCCTGGTGGTAGCTCTGGTGGTAGCTCTGGTGGTAGCTCTGGTGGTAGCCCTGGTGGTAGCCCTGGTGGTAGCCCTGGTGTTAGCTCTGGTGTTAGCTCTGGTGTTAGCTCTGGTGTTAGCTCGGGTGTTAGCTCGTGTGGTAGCTCTGGTGGTAGCCCTGGTGGTAGCCCTGGTGGTAGCTCGGGTGGTAGCTCGGGTGGTAGCTCGGGTGGTAGCTCGTGTGGTAGCTCTGGTGGTAGCTCTGGTGGTAGCTCTGGTGGTAGCTCGTGTGGTAGCCCGTGTGTTAGCCCTGGTGGTAGCCCTGGTGGTAGCCCTGGTGGTAGCCCTGGTGGTAGCTCGGGTGGTAGCTCGTGTGTTAGCCCTGGTGGTAGCCCTGGTGGTAGCCCTGGTGGTAGCCCTGGTGGTAGCCCTGGTGGTAGCCCGGGTGGTAGCTCGGGTGGTAGCTCGGGTGGTAGCTCGTGTGGTAGCTCTGGTGGTAGCTCTGGTGGTAGCTCTGGTGGTAGCTCGTGTGGTAGCCCGTGTGTTAGCCCGTGTGGTAGCTCGTGTGGTAGCTCGTGTGTTAGCTCTGCATGTTTCTGATAGAGCCTTTACTCGTTATGGAGTAATTTAAAGTAGTGGTTTTAGTGAACGTAAAGGGTGTGAGCTGCTCTTCCCTCCCTGACAGCAGAGGGCAGCACAGAGTCTCTCAGGGAAAAGGACGCTCTGTGGCAATGAGTCAGAAACACCAAGTATGGAAATACATGAACCATCTCTGGAGAGGAGACTAAGCATAGAGGAACATCGTGCTTATAGAAAACAGAATGTGTGTGTGTGTGTGTGTGGGTGTGTATAATCATCTTACACATATGTACATCCTTACAAATGCATCAAAATGTGCATAAAGCATGTTTGTATTCATGTAAACAATCTGCTGTCTGTGTGTGTGTGTGTGTGTGTGTGTGTAGCCTGGGAGGTTAGTGTGAACTGTTAATGACAGGCCAGTGTGTGTGTGTGTGTGTGTGTGTGTGTGTGTGTGTGCGTATGTGTGTGTGATCCTCACTTCACAGAGAGAGAAAAGTCTCCCGGTGCGCTCTCGCTCTCTCTGATGAGGAAGGCCCCGTCGTGCCTCTGTTTGTTCAGCATCTCTTCTGCTTTGGCTCGAGGGATCTTCCCGAAAAACCACCTGGAGGATGGGGGATGGGGGAGGGGGGAGGGGGGGGGAAACGGGTACAGGTGAGCGTCAGATAAAGCATCCGATAGGCTGACACAAAGCAGCCCTAAATATATCCCTAAAACACAACAGAATAGTGTCGTTCTAAAAATTAAATTAATTTCTTCTAAAACTTGTGAATTTTAATATTATTTACGTGAAGGCTTCAAACGAGCTTTCTTCATCATCGGTTATCTGTTTGTGAACTTTTAACAACTCAAATGTATTTTATGGGCAACGTGGTTCTGTAAATCTGCATGTAACCGTATAATATTCTTTGCAAGCTCTTGCGGGGCCACATCAAATAAAGTCACGGGCCGGATTTGGCCCCCCCTGCTCTAGGATATGTCAATGATGAGCAACGACATTGATTTTATTAAAGCTTAAGTTATCGATAAATAAAATTAAAAAAACAGAAATGTCCCGACTGAGGCAGAAGAGTTAACCGTGTGTCTGCACTACTTTGTTTTATTTATTATATGTTGCATTGTTTGAGGAACTCGGGTCAGAAGAACTTATTGCCATTTCTACACTGAAGCTTTGAGCTTATGTATACGATGTTGGGCTATAAAGGAACTACAGCACGGTCACATGACTTCACGTCACCACCGCTAAGCTAAAGGTGGCTAATGTTGGGCTATAAAGGAACTACAGCACGGTCACATGACTTCACGTCACCACCGCTAAGCTAAAGGAGGCTAATGTTGGGCTATAAAGGAACTACAGCACGGTCACATGACTTCACATCACCACCGCTAAGCTAAAGGTGGCTAATGTTGGGCTATGAAGGAACTACAGCACGGTCACATGACTTCACATCACCACCGCTTTGTGAGCCTTTGAATTTGAATATAATTATTTGCATGATCCTATATTTAGAATCAGTTTCCACTCGAGGGTGTGTGGCAGTGAAGGCAGCGCGGCCAGTGGGTTATTCATGACTATGAAAACCACACACACACACATTACGTGCAACCACACATTACACACACACACACATTTTGAATATTTTAATAAAAATGACCTTCAGTTTGCCCACAGTTCACACCAGGAAGCGATAATAAAGTTACACCAGCATCGGCCGGTTCCTACGGAGCTGGACTTTCATCCGTACTTCAGGAAATAGATTACTCATTATCTCATAATCGTGACAAAGTCAAAACAAAACACAAATTTGATGTCCCTAAAATTCAAATGAGCACGAGGGAGCATCTGTGTTTCAACGTATACGGATGTAGAAGCCATACAAATGATATTTAATACGGTTTTAGTTTTTTAAAAAGGTCCCCTATTATTCTGTGTTTCATCAATATCTCACAGCTCTCAGATATATACAGAGCCTGTCTCTGATTGGCTGAAACACCAAACAGATCATTGCACCATACCCATAATCCCCTCTGTTTCAGCCCTGTTTCCAAAGTGCTGATTCTCTGTCTGTTACTTTAGATGAAGATAAGGAGCCCCTCCCCACGAGACATGAGGGGACACATGTTGATGTAGAAGAGACATGAAGAAGAGGGGACACATGTTGATGTAGAAGAGACATGAAGAAGAGGGGACACATGTTGATGTAGAAGAGACATGGAGAAGAGGGGACACATGTTGATGTAGAAGAGACATGGAGAAGAGGGGACACATGTTGATGTAGAAGAGACATGAAGAAGAGGGGACACATGGTGATGTAGAAGAGACATGAAGAAGAGGGGACACATGTTGATGTAGAAGAGACATGGAGAAGAGGGGACACATGTTGATGTAGAAGAGACATGGAGAAGAGGGGACACATGTTGATGTAGAAGAGGGGACACATGTTGATGTAGAAGAGACATGAAGAAGAGGGGACACATGTTGATGTAGAAGAGACATGAAGAAGAGGGGACACATGTTGATGTAGAAGAGACATGAAGATGAGGGGACACATGTTGATGTAGAAGAGACATGGAGAAGAGGGGACACATGTTGATGTAGAAGAGACATGAGAAGAGGGGACACATGTTGATGTAGAGGAGACATGAAGAAGAGGGGACACATGGTGATGTAGAAGAGACATGGAGAAGAGGGGACACATGTTGATGTAGAAGAGACATGAAGAAGAGGGGACACATGTTGATGTAGAAGAGACATGAAGAAGAGACATTGCATTCATGCAGCAAATATGGAAACGTTGAGAGAAATCCCTGACGGAGGGAGTAAGTGATGGAGATGGGGGGAGAGAGGGGGGAGAGAGGGGGGGAGAGGGAGATGGAGGGGGGATGGAGGGGGGGGGGTGGAGGGGGGAGATGGACCCAGTGAAAGCTATTTACTGCTGTAAATTATTCAAAAGAACAGTCATCCAAACAGATGTAATGTCGGTTCCTTTACACGCAGGTGGAAATCAATAATGAAGTGATTCGCGTTGCACGTCCGTTATAACCCGAGGAAAAAACGGTTTCAGAAATCAGCGTGGATTGTAACTTAAACGGCCGTCTAACCGTCCGAAGTTACACGACGCTACGGAGACCGTGTGAATATCCTTTGCTTCCAAAAACAGAAAAAAAATCGATGATAAAAACGTGACCAATGAACATAACGGAATCAGCATTACATATGGGATTTAGGAACAGGAACAAATATATTACGATACAATAAAAATATCACCATGGTAACACACCGTTATATAGTCAATTATGTATACTTACACACATTAACTCGTCCTTATTATAGAACCAATTTACTAACCCCGAAACAAGGTATTTGGAGGGCAGCTACGATTGTACTTTTTAAAACGCTTCTGCACAGAGTCTCGATATTTCTTTATAAACCCGAGTTGAAATGGACAAAACGATCCAGGATTTCCGATGCCACCCTAATCGTTAAGAGCCTCTCCCACAACTATTGAAAGCATCCGCGCTCCAAGCTGCTCCACCACTCTAATCCTCAGACTATTAGCCACGAAAACACAATTACTGTGCAGCGGGGAAACGGATCTGTTTACACACAGAAAAGATGCCGTACTGTATTTTGTCTCGCAGTGTGAGGGGCTTTCAGCCGTCACCACACTGGCCACTTCATCTTCAGCTTTGCTCTCTCAGTGAATCTACATATTCTACCCCGGAAACAAGGCGATTAACTATTGCACAAAACATCTGATCCACACAGGATATCGCATCAGAGTAGCATTTATTATTCTATGGCAGAAAGACAGGTCTGGAATTGGGATGGGAACGATTAATCGAAATTATTCACGTGTTTGAATTTGAGTTATGAATACTTTTTCTTTTTTCTTTGGGAGGGGTTTCTAAATTGATTACATATTATCAAATGGATTAATTCAATGTATACGACAGTGCCATAGCCAAGTGTGTTAGGTCTAAAGGTGTGTTTTGCTCCGCTCACCGGTCCCTCACAGCGGGCAGAGCTGCTGATCTCTCTCTCTCTCGTGTCCGGTTATAATTCACTCGCGTTTATGTCCAAATCCATCAGACCTAGCTAGTTCTAGCTAACGATATAGCTGCTGCCCCTCCCTACTCGCAGACCACGCAGACTCAAACCTCATCTTATGCCCACATCCCAGCTGAGAGGGTCTTCTCTACAGCTGGCCTGATTGTGAGTCGCCTCCGCACCCGCCTCTCCCCTGAGTAGACATGCTCATATTCTCAAAGAAGAATGAGTATTGAATAGCTGCATTCTGTGCATAGTCCTGTTATAGGCTGTTGATCTCTGTTGTCACGGGTTACGTTACCCTAACCCGTTATGTTGTTCGTGTTTGATCCCTCTTTCATTTAAAAAGCAAGTTATGTTTTTAGCATGAACGCTGTAGGCCTATAGCTGTCAACTGTTCAAACTGTGATCACCAGTTCAATACATTTGACACTTGGTTTCTTTACTTATTTGAACATGTATTTATATATTTTTAGAAATTATTATTATTATTTGTCAACATGTTTCCCATAGGATATGTACATTTCGGTTAATCGGTTAATCCCGACGTGGTGACGTGAAGTCATGTGACCGTGCTGTAGTTCCTTTATAGCCCAACATTAGCCTCCTTTAGCTTAGCGGTGGTGACGTGAAGTCATGTGACCGTGCTGTAGTTCCTTTATAGCCCAACATTAGCCTCCTTTAGCTTAGCGGTGGTGACGTGAAGTCATGTGACCGTGCTGTAGTTCCTTTATAGCCCAACATTAGCCACCTTTAGCTTAGCGGTGGTGACGTGAAGTCATGTGACCGTGCTGTAGTTCCTTTATAGCCCAACATTAGCCTCCTTTAGCTTAGCGGTGGAGACGTGAAGTCATGTGACCGTGCTGTAGTTCCTTTATAGCCCAACATTAGCCTCCTTTAGCTTAGCGGTGGTGACGTGAAGTCATGTGACCGTGCTGTAGTTCCTTTATAGCCCAACATTAGCCTCTTTTAGCTTAGCGGTGGTGACGTGAAGTCATGTGACCGTGCTGTAGTTCCTTTATAGCCCAACATTAGCCTCCTTTAGCTTAGCGGTGGTGACGTGAAGTCATGTGACCGTGCTGTAGTTCCTTTATAGCCCAACATTAGCCTCCTTTAGCTTAGCGGTGGTGACGTGAAGTCATGTGACCGTGCTGTAGTTCCTTTATAGCCCAACATTAGCCTCCTTTAGCTTAGCGGTGGAGACGTGAAGTCATGTGACCGTGCTGTAGTTCCTTTATAGCCCAAACATTAGCCTCCTTTAGCTTAGCGGTTCGCTATGTAATGTAAACGTTTGTAAATCACAGATGTTATTTTCTGCAATAATTCAAAATCCAGTGTAAAAGATCCCTTTGGTTTTTTGTGAAAGGAACCAGGGAGATGCTGCCTTCAGGATCCACTACATAAATATTTCATCCATGCATCAGTTTATACAAATGTTATCGTGACATGTTAAAGCAGGGGTGGGGAACCTCCGGCCTCCGCGCCGTATACAGCCCGCGAGACCATTTGGTGTGGCCCTCGAGGTAATTTATAAACACACGCAAAAAAGAAAAAAATTAAAGAAATCTAGACCGCAAAATAATTAAACAAGTGAGTGCCGGTTTTTCCTGGCCACGGTTTGGGTCCTTGAACACAACACGAGCCTAACGTGTCATCACGTGGTATATGTCTCGTCTGACAGGGGTGCGGTTCTGACGGAGAGCACCAGAACGTTGCTGGCACTTCACAAATGTCAGTACCCATAAGGAGCCGTACACATGCCGCAGTTTGTGCGTGTCCGTGTCTCTAGCTGAAAGCCCGGTGGCGATCTGTTCATCCGTCACACTGAGCATACAGTCAATAGCTTTGTTGTTATTAGCATCTGGTTAGCTCGCTATGCTAACGAATATAAGAAGCTTTTGTCTCCAACCAGTGAGGTAAAGGCACATCTGTATATGATCATTATAGTTATAAAACAATAAAGTAAACAGGTATAAAATACTATATGACATTAAAAAACGTTGTTATCAATAAACAAGAATACAGTTTGAAAGGGGAGTGATTTGTAAAATATCCATAAAGAAAAATTAATCTGCTTCCAGTTCTGTTTCATCTGGTGCTGAGAGATGTCTCCATGGAGCTCTTTCATGTTGCTCTCAAAGTGCACCAGATCGATGCTTTCAACTTCAACATTTAAAAACAAATCTTCCCGGGGGAGCATGCCCCGGACCCCCCTAGAGGAGGTTAGGTCCCCCCCCCTTAAATCATGTTCACATGGATAAGAAACTAAATACATTTGCACACATCTTGTGTCCATATCTTTCCGTTTTGGTGGTCATGCCACAACTCTGCACGTGCATGCATGCGCGAGTCATGGTGAGATATCTGGATTAAGAGGTTGCTTTTGAAATGAGTGGGCTGCGATTTTAGTATTTTTAAGCAGAGGTCAATAATTTGTACGTACGGCCCGCGGAACATTGAAATGGCCCTTGAGAGGAAAAAGGTTCCCCACCCCTGGGTTAAACGATATTACAGTCATAGCCGGTTAATAGTTGCATGAAGCAGATGCATGGTCCTCTTTTCTTCACGTCCCAGGATGTGGTAACACTTTCACCCGGAGCCCATTAAGGCGAGCGCCATGAGACGAAGGACGGCCTCTCGCTCACTGCAGGCTGTGATTTGTGGTTCTTCTGGGATCCAGCCTTAGTGCTAACTTGGCCCGCTGGATATTTCACAATAAGAGCCAAAACAGAAATATGTGCAGGTATTGAAAGGTTTGAGCTTCCATTAGCAGACCACAATAATGCTTCTGCTTATTCCGTGGAAAATCTGCTTCCACGTTAACATGCACACAATAGAGTGGTGCAGAAATAAGGGTTAAAACCTGGAAACGAGTCAGCGTTTAGCACTTACAGGTTGTCTCGGAAGTCAATGGTTTTCTGAACGTTTTTTTTAGATTTTAGCCCTGAAATAAGATCTGTGGTTAACAAGGGTCTAAATGAGACGACTAAACTTCATCACACCCAACATTAGCCACCTCTAGCTTAACGGTGGAGACGTGAAGTCATGTGACCGTGCTGTAGTTCCTTTATAGCCCAACATTAGCCACCTTTACCTTAGTGGTGGGACGTGAAGTCATGTGACCGTGCTGTAGTTCCTTTATAGCCCAACATTAGCCACCTTTAGCTTAGCGGTGGAGACGTGAAGTCATGTGACCGTGCTGTAGTTCCTTTATAGCCCAACATTAGCCTCCTTTAGCTTAGCGGTGGTGACGTGAAGTCATGTGACCGTGCTGTAGGTCCTTTATAGCCCAACATTAGCCACCTTTAGCTTAGCGTGGTGACGTGAAGTCATGTGACCGTGCTGTAGTTCCTTTATAGCCCAACATTAGCCTCCTTTAGCTTAGCGGTGGTGACGTGAAGTCATGTGACCGTGCTGTAGTTCCTTTATAGCCCAACATTAGCCTCCTTTAGCTTAGCGGTGGTGACGTGAAGTCATGTGACCGTGCTGTAGTTCCTTTATAGCCCAACATTAGCCTCCTTTAGCTTAGCGGTGGTGACGTGAAGTCATGTGACCGTGCTGTAGTTCCTTTTATAGCCCAACATTAGACGCCTTTAGCTTAGCGGTGGAGACGTGAAGTCATGTGACCGTGCTGTAGTTCCTTTATAGCCCAACATTAGCCTCCTTTAGCTTAGCGGTGGTGACGTGAAGTCATGTGACCGTGCTGTAGTTCCTTTATAGCCCAACATTAGCCACCTTTAGCTTAGCGGTGGTGACGTGAAGTCATGTGACCGTGCTGTAGTTGCTTTATAGTCCAACATTAGCCTCCTTTAGCTTAGCGGTGGTGACGTGAAGTCATGTGACCGTGCTGTAGTTCCTTTATAGCCCAACATTAGCCTCCTTTAGCTTAGCGGTGGTGACGTGAAGTCATGTGACCGTGCTGTAGTTCCTTTATAGCCCAACATTAGCCGCCCTTTAGCTTAGCGGTGGAGACGTGAAGTCATGTGACCGTGCTGTAGTTCCTTTATAGCCCAACATTAGCCGCCTTTAGCTTAGCGGTGGAGACGTGAAGTCATGTGACCGTGCTGTAGTTCCTTTATAGCCCAACATTAGCCGCCTTTAGCTTTGCGGTGGAGACGTGAAGTCATGTGACCGTGCTGTAGTTCCTTTATAGCCCAACATTAGCCTCCTTTAGCTTAGCGGTGGTGACGTGAAGTCATGTGACCGTGCTGTAGTTCCTTTATAGCCCAACATTAGCCACCTTTAGCTTAGCGGTGGTGATGTGAAGTCATGTGACCGTGCTGTAGTTCCTTTATAGCCCAACATTAGCCTCCTTTAGCTTAGTGGTGGTGAGGTGAAGTCATGTGACCATGCTGTAGTTCCTTTATAGCCCAACATTAGCTTTTAACTTCAAAAATCAGTGCTGTTAACTTGTGGAGAATATCTTGCTGAAAAAAACATAAATCATCATCCAATTAGCTTCCCTTTCGAGTTTGCTTACAGAAAATAAATCATCACTGCACCATTCTTAGGATGTTTTTGGGTTAAAGCAAAGGATTGTGGGACTTTCTACTAATACTACAAAATGGAAAGAGACAAGCAGTTGTTGGTGGGGGAACACACACAGTCAATGACCTTATTATGAGTTGAAGAAAAAAATTCTACACATTCAAACTGACACCCTGCTGTGAAGCCCAGAAGATCTTCTGTTGGTTTGAAATGCCAGGTCGTTCTCATGCCGTCTGAGAAATGGCACAGCCTTTCCTGCTCTCTTTGATGTGGTTGTGATGATAGACAGGAAGTAAAACTATCCCTGACCCCCTGGTGAGAGGGAAATATTAACCATCATTAAATGGAAAAGGGCAGTGATATCTGCTGGCAAACATCTTCCATGATGTTTGATGAAGAAACTGGTTGGGATAGGCTAACATTTAAATATTCCACTGTTGTCAAATCATATTAAATTAAATTCGCTAGCTCTCACAGGCAGAGGGAAGTCAGTATGTCGTTTTTGTAATTTTGTTAAATGAAAATAAGTTTACTTTTACAGAAAGTCAAGACCCGAAAATAATCGGAATCAAAAAGCAGAACCGGAATCGTTATAATTAAAACGAGACCAAACCGTATACGTCATGAAGTCTATTAAAAAAGCAAGTTATTATAACGATACGATAATCTTAACATTCTGTATCAAATAAATACTTTTTGGCTGAATGCTATTGACATTTTTCAGTACTTTACCGTAATTATTTATAATACTGCTACTCATTTATTACTGTATGTAACTTCTTTGATTTGATTTGATTAACCCACATGTGTCAAACTCGAGGCCCGGGGGCCAAATCAGGCCCGTGGTGGATTTAATTTCGGCCCGCAGGATAATTTCTAATTCCTATTCGATCTGGCCCGCCGGTATATTACACCTTCCCTCCACCCTGAGGGTCTCCTCCGCTCAGAGCCTGACCCCACACATTGATGACCTTGCACCCGAGATGAGACGCCAAGTATCTGAGTTAGCATCTCAGAGCAGCACACTGAGTTCAAAGGATGCTTCCTTCTGCACTTTCTCTCTCACGACAACAGGACATGTTTGTTTCTCTTTGAGGCTAATCGTTTTCGTTGAAGCTGTTGTTGGCCTGTGGGGAAAATGTAATCATAAGAAATGAAGCTGCAGATAGAGCCGTGAGAAATGAATGCAACTGATTATTTAATGTTGTTTTTATAGGCAATAATTCAAGCTTCGTTAGTTCCAGGTTTAATATGTGCAATAAGTTCATTTCAATACGTTCATTCAATAAACATTGAACCAGTCCGGCCCTCGACTAGCACCGATTTTTGAATTTTGGCCCACTGTGTATTTGAGTTTAACATCCCTGACGTTATATTTAATATGTTAAGCCTACTTCTTATATTTAGCCTTTTATATAAACTGTAAGTCTTCCCGCTGTGCGACAAATAAAGGATTTCTCATTCTGCATGTGAATTATTTTGTAGAAAAACCTAGCATGCATCAATGCTGTTGAACATAACAACCTCTAGTGGTCATTAAAGACTAAGTGTTACAGATTAATATTGATTCCCCATAACCGTAATAAAGACCGTCAGCCTTTGAGTATTGCACCGACACAAAGGGAAGACAATAAAGCAAGTAGTAAAGAAATAGACCGCCATGATGACATCCCCCACTGCAGAAAAATAAGAGGTACATCTGATCGCACCGGAGCCATAATGCAATAAGGTCAATATTCAATTAAGCGTAAGAAGCCTGCAGCGCATTGATGAAGAGAGAATCTGGCACTGAGCGCAGGTCCAAAGAGAGAGAGAGAGAGAGAGGAGAGAGAGAGAGAGAGAGAGAGAGAGAGAGAGAGAGAGAGACGGACACACACACAAAGTGTCCGAATGCATCAGAGGAGGTCAAGGTGAATGGGGCGCTAGATTTAAGACCATAAAATAAATACAATTAAAGTGGACCGACCTATCATGCTATTTTTAGGCAATAGCATCGGTGTCCGATATATAAACATATATAAAAAACATGAAGTATGAAGTGTTTTGCTCAAAATACCAAACCGATCCCCCATTCTAGCCATGCCTCATATCCCTCTGTTTCACTTCCTGTTTCTAAAGTGCTGATTTGGGGATAAAACTTTAAAGAGGAGGAGGCGGAGCTTATGCGGGACCCGGCAGCTACCGTCTAAACTAAATGCTGCCGTGATGAAACGCCATATCATGGATTATCAAGGATCTGAAACAGTCTGGAGCTCAAAGGCTTTCTCTCTTGCCGGATACACCACAAGGTGAGTTCCTTTCTACTTCCTGCTTCTTCACACACATGCTCTCCAGCACAGGTTAGCTCTGAGTGTTAGCGATGCTAACGTAAACACCGACCATATTACGTCCAAAGCAGTCGGGCATTGTTTCTGACAGCAACGTTTCTGATTGGCCCGTGGGTCCACATTTCAGATGTTACGTCGTATCGGACGCAAATCTGGATCAGCTCCGTTGTTCCCCGTTTTTAGAGATTTGGGTACGGAGGAAAAGAGAGAGGGGTTTATTTCCTGACGCGGCGTGAGTTCCCCGACGCACCGGGGACACACCGGGGACACATGGTGATGTATAGAAGACATCAACAAGTGCATTTTGCATGATAGCTCCCCTTTAAGTATTTCAATAATCTTGATATATGGATATATATTTTTATATTTCACACTAACTTTGAGCACAAATTCTTAAAAATAACTTTAACAAGAGCGCCTTTAGTGGCTAAAACTGTATTTAGCATTAAATTACCATCCATTCCATTCACTTTTTTAAATAATAAATATACAGAAATATTTGTGTTTATGCATATAAATACGTTATGTATCCGACGGCAGAGACGGCTTTGTTTTTACGGAGCTCCGACGTCTCCGGCGCCATCTTGTATAAGGGCGTCATGTTCTCGAGATACTCATACAATATCTTTCTAGAAAAACCCCTGTACAGTATATAGCACATATTCTCATTAAGGTACACACTTAAAAAATAAGTTGTAATACTTACGGATGGGCTTTCATCTCTATGTAATTCTTGGGAATGAAGCCGTCTTTTCCGTTTAGCTCCGCCTTGTACCAGTTCTGATCACACTCTTCATTTAATACCTGAAGACAGAGAAAGAGGTCAGGTTAGTGCCATAAAGTGTCAACAATGGGCAGCGATCGACCTCCTACATTTAGCTCCGAGCCACTTCCTTTCATTTCCCGTCACTGCAGAACGTGCACGTTCACAACTGCCTGGTAAATATTGAGAGATGATGGAACAGCGGGCAAATAAAATCGAACAAAAACAATTTGAAACGCTTGAGAAGATTATAATTAAGAAGATGCAATTTCGAGTCTGTGTTTGACAAGAGCCTTTAGCTGTGGAGCCTCATTTAGCAGTGACGGACAGCTGTGAGGGATTCATGTCTGAGAGTGTGTGTGATAGTGCATCGGTGTGTGTCCACGTTCATTTGCAAGCTCCACTTTGTCTAATTATGAGTGTTAATGTGAGATGGGAGAAATTAACCTTCAGGCTGCAGCAGCTAAAAAAGGCCCATGAGTGTGGTTTCATTCTTAATTACATTTTTGATTATTTTTGTAGGCCGACCCGCATCGCAAGGGTTCCCTCCACAAAAAGCAAATGGAATTATACAATTGGATTTTAGAAAATGGCATAACATTATCGCTGTGGCAAACAAACGTTTATGACCATTTGTTTCAATTTCCATGAAGTGAAAAGCTAACATTAGGCTATAAAGGAACTACAGCACGGTCACATGACTTCACGTCACCACCGCTAAGCTAAAGGTGGCTAATGTTGGGCTATAAAGGAACTACAGCACGGTCACATGACTTCACGTCTCCACCGCTAAGCTAAAGGTGGCTAATGTTGGGCTATAAAGGAACTACAGCACGGTCACATGACTTCACGTCACCACCGCTAAGCTAAAGGCGGCTAATGTTGGGCTATAAAGGAACTACAGCACGGTCACATGACTTCACGTCACCACCGCTAAGCTAAAGGCGGCTGATGTTGGGCTATAAAGGAACTACAGCACGGTCACATGACTTCACGTCACCACCACTAAGCTAAAGGAGGCTAATGTTGGGCTATAAAGGAACTACAGCACGGTCACATGACTTCACGTCACCACCGCTAAGCTAAAGGTGGCTAATGTTGGGCTATAAAGGAACTACAGCACGGTCACATGACTTCACGTCACCACCACTAAGCTAAAGGAGGCTAATGTTGGGCTATAAAGGAACTACAGCACGGTCACATGACTTCACGTCACCACCGCTAAGCTAAAGGCGGCTAATGTTGGGCTATAAAGGAACTACAGCACGGTCACATGACTTCACGTCACCACCGCTAAGCGAAATGTGTGCAGTGTAACTTGATGCGCTGACCAACAAAGAATTGGTTACAACTTGTTGAAACGGTGTGAATCTGTGTATATCATATGAAGTGTGTTTGCACGGAGCACTCGCACAAATACAGACATGTGAAAATATGTCAACCTTCACCGGTTGTCAGGCTGACGGTGGAATATTGGAGGATTTCAACATTGCATTGCCCAACCCTTATCTAGATATGTACACATTTCAGAGGGAAACTGAGCAACACAGCGCAGTCATGCATTCTCCACCACTCAAAGCCAATAAGAGCCCGACTTCTGACCAACCAATGCATAACAGAACAGAAACAGGATGTGGTACACGTGTCAAGCTCTCGTGTGTTGTTTCATCAGCTTGAAAAAAAGGCCATTAATCTCCCCTCCACTCAGACGGAGCCTGAAGGGCGACTCACTTTAACTCAGGTTGGTTAAAAGCAATTCCATTCACCGTCTTTGATCGCAACTCATCTGCATAATTCAAAAAGGAAACAAAAAGCATGCGTGCGATCCTTAAGGCAGAATTACTGACAGAAATGTCTCGTTGAATTCAAAACTCAACTTCTTCTTCCTCACCTCTCAAATTCATAATTCCCCGCTAACCCAGCCCGGGACAGCTGTCCGGCTCGGCCCGCTGCAGCGCGAGCGTCCGGGGTGCATTTTGCCCCTGCAGAATGCCAGCTGTCGCACGCCACCCCCCCCAGCTGCTAACCCAGCACAAGACCAGCATTACCGGATCAAGGAGTGGCCGTGGACCGAAAACATAAGCAGGTTGAAATAATCAGGAGTGTAAGTGTAACACAGTGGACTTAAAGGGATGGAGAGTGTGTGTGTAGGGCTGTAAATCTGTAAATGTACCCGCTGCGGGACGACTTTCAAGATGTTCAAGGTTTTTATTGTCGTTGTACAAAGCCACAGTTGATCGTGTATATTTAGGATATACATATTTGTATTCGGGATTGTCGATCTCTGAAAGATTGACAATAAAGTTGACTTTGATATGTCTGAGGTCACAGGCTCCTCCAACACAATAAAACAGATACAATAGTACAAGTAAATAAAATAAAATAGAACGAGTGCAAGAAGAGTCTATATACAACTAATTGGGATATGATATTAATTTGTAAGTTGCAAACAGATGAATGTTATTTCAAAAGAATCAACGCTCGATGAACACACGTAAAGGAATCCTGACTGATGTCAATGTGGCAGTATCAGAGCCAAGCCTCACACAAAGAGCCTCGGGGTGTGTGTGTGTGTGTGTGTGTGTTGACACGCCAAACAGACCTTTAAGAGCTCGCTGCTACAAAGACGCACTGATCTAACACTGAGGCTTTCAGGCCGGCGGACACACAGCTCTCCGCTCACATTGGCTCCGGCATTGTCAGCTTGTGGTCGACTGCATGTGAGGGATATGAAGACGACAGACATGACACTGCTTCGGTGAGGACTGAGGCACAGAAGGGATCTGAGCTAGGGCTGATGTTCACCAGGGATTGCATGCCGGGGAAATGGCAAAAGAAAGTGGTGAAAACGTGGAGGGCTGTGCTAAAACATGGGCTAGTTTCTATAGCAGGGGTGTCAAACTCAAGGCCCGGGGGCCAAATCCGGCCCGCCACTTCATTTGATGCGGCCCCACAAGAGCTTGCAAAGAACATAATCAGTTTATTATAAGGTTACATGCCGCTTTACAGAAGCACGTTGCCCATAAACTACATGTCCCACAATGCATCTCATTTTGTGAGAAGAGACTTGCGACGTAGTTAATTATGAAGTTATTACACTAGATTTTTTCACACCAAGGACTTAACCAATAAAAAAACACTCGCGGACCACCTAACTCCACAAATATCCAAAATCGCATGGTTTTTCTAGAACAGATTACAAATCGCCTGAAAACGGTACAAACAAGTGGCAGCAAGTGGGACGAAGGTGTTGCGCTGGGCTACATCATGCAATCGACAGTGGCGCTCCACTGCGGAGATATTCCCGCGAGAGTGCGGACAACTTACATTTATTTATTTCAAATGTGAAATGTTACCAATATACTCGCGGACCACTAGGGGGCGCTCACGGGCCACCAGTGGTCCGCGGACCACTAGGGGGCGCTCACGGGCCACCAGTGGTCCGCGGACCACTAGGGGGCGCTCACGGGCCACCAGTGGTCCGCGGACCACACTTTGAGAAGCACTGCCCTAGATAATAATCCAATGCAGAGGAAATATTGTAAAATAATACATTATTTTATATATATTTATCTATGTATATTTATATAGTCTTGAAGTTACCACCGGCCCTTTGAGTGCAACCATAATTCTAATGTGGCCCGCGATGAAATTGAGTTTGACACCCCTGTTCTATCGGCTGCAAGAGAGCAGAGGGGGTCAGCACCGTAGGAACAGACGGGGCTCAGTGTGAGTGCAGCAGAGAGAATACACCCGGTGTGGCACACATTATACAGAGGGTGATCGCTGTCTCTCCGTCTTCAGCTAAATGTCAGAAAATTGTCGAAAGAATGCCCAAATCCCTCAACAGTTACAACACCATGCATGCATGCGATTAATCTCCCCCAAAAATGAAAACATAGTATTTTAAACTTGTTATTAATAATGAATAATAACATGTTGTTACTGCGATTAACGCTCACACCGACAGCCCTACCGTAAACACCTCATGTGTTAGAGCAGGGGCGTCAAACTCAATTTCATCGCGGGCCACATCAGAATTATGGTTGTAACTATATAAATATATAATATAAAATAATGTATTATATTACATTATTGCCTCTGAATTGGATTATTATCGATAGGAACTTAGTCATTAACTACGTCTGAAAGCAGAAGTCTCTTCAGTGCGCATGTCACAAAACAAGATGCATTGTGGGACATGTAGTTTATGGGCAACCTGATTCTGTAAAGCGATATTTAATCGTATAATAAACGCATTACATTCTTTGCAAGCTCTTGCGGGGCCACAGAAAATGAAGTCGCGGGCCGGATGTGGCCCCCGGGCCTCGAGTTTGACACCCCTGTGTTAAAGGGTCCTTGTGGCGGCTCAATACCCGGTTACATTTGAGTCGCCGAGAGGCTAAACTTGGCTTTAAACTGTGACGCGTTTTCGAAAAGAAAGTCCACGTTGAAGCGATATAGTTTTAAGGATATTTAATAAACAAAATCAAAACATCGTAACTATGGACAAGACGGTCAACAGAAAAAATGACGGCACAAGCTCACCCTCCGTCATGTGCACGCGACATCAAACAGGTGACTTATAAACCAAACCACACCTATGTGACGATTATCGGAAGTGCTCAACAAGCAAATAAAGGTGACGTAACTGATAATGAGAGATGTCCCGATCCGAATTTGAAAAAAATCGGGTCGGGACATCAGAGATCAGCAGAGGTCAGCAGTTTGGAAGTATTATGAAACTGAAAGCGAAGGCAGTGTAACAGCCAGATGCCATGTTTGCAAGGTGGTGGAAAGAACAGAGCTACGTTCAACACGACCAATCTAACACGCCACCTGAGAAACAAACAACAACAACAACAACACGACGAGTACACAGCGGCCACTCGGGTGACGGCACTGAAGCAACCGACACTTTGAGAGGCTTTCAAAAGGAAGGAGAAACAGAACAGAGAGAAGGCCAACAACAACAGCCAGACAGCTGAACTCATCGCGTTGGACGACCAGCCGTTATCCGGTACCTTTTTTTCTCTTAATGCATAAAGATCGGATCGGGAAAAATCGGTATCGGCAGATTGTCAAAATGAAATGATCGGAATCGGATCGGGAGCAAAAAAAGGTGATCGGGACATCCCTAGTAATAATGAGAATACAAATAATGAGTAGTGTTATGGCACCTACAGTCCTACTAGCGTGTCTAATAGATGCTCTGAACTCCAAATGACCCCCTTTTTACTTTCTGCCAGCAACAGACGGGGCTTAACACCGGCACACCGAGCGTCTACAGGGGGTCCGGGGTTAAACCACAACATTTGGAGGTCCTATTCTGACCGCACGTTCCCAACATATGATCCTAACTGGCGAGTTGTACAACCCCACGGTACGGAGAATTAGGCTGATCACGCGTTTTAACACGCAGTCTGTTAAATAAGAACATGTTAACACGTAACACCGCAGCTTCTCCCGGGGCGGTTTCATCAAGTACAAAGAGAAGCTGCTTCTGGAGAATTGATGAAAGCATTCTTAGAATCGTTGCATTTTCTAAGAATTTCCTCAATTAATAAAAGCTTCTGTATAAGCAGAAACTGTTAAAAAAAGCCCCCAAGGTGTTTTGAATGTTTCCTAATGAGAGGTTGGACGGCGTGTAAATTAGATAACACGGTAAAGAAACACATGTTATCATATCACTTTCTCTCATGGTGCAAAACAATGGATATCAAGCATCCAGCCCAGCTAACGTCAATTACACTGTAACCCGAGTTTTCCAGTTGAAACGTATCGTTATATTATATTTTATTGACCGGTACTTTAAGCTGTTTTATACTTGTTTGAGTGATAGAGATGTTAGTGCGACTGTGGCTGTGAGGGAGTGCGGTCGTCTTTCAACCAAAAGGTTGTGGGTTCGATCCCAGCCCGTGCAGTCAACATGTCGACGTATCCTTGGGCAAGATACTTAACCCTGAGTTGCTCCCGATGGCATGGCCAACGGTGTGTGAATGTGTATGCATGTTAGGTCCTAGAGTAACACTGCTCTGTATGAATGGCTGGGTGAACGACATGTAGTATGTAAAGCGCTTTGAGGGGTCTTAAAGACTGGATAAAGCGCTATATAAGTACAGTCCATTCACCATTTAGTGTCTAGCTGCAGATGGAAATTAGCTATACAATAAACAATTCTGAGATGAATGTATTTGTATGCATGGTCCTTGTTCAAATAAACACATAACATTAAATAAGACTACATTAGGCTTGTGTATTTATACTATGTGTAGCCTACTTTTAAAGAAGGGCTTACAATGTATTCAAGATTTGTTTTAATGGTATTTATTTTGACACCATAGAGAATAACAAATATATTTCTATTTGATTTATTTCGAACGTGTAAAACAATAATTGAAGCGGTGGGATTAAATAAGTGTACATTTCTTCCCACCCCTTTTCAGATGTGTAATTAAGGAGATATATAATTTAGAATCAGTAATATTTGTGTATATCAATTTGACACCGATTACGTTTATATTGTAGAATCATTGTCATGTTACATTTTTGTATTATTGCTTTACACATTCGAATCAAATCAAAATGAATCCCACCCCTTCTCACAAAATCTAAATTATTTGCCCTAGACTTCTGCATTCAGACGTAGTTAATTATGAAGTTAATACCCTATCCGATATGTATATAGTCTGAAGAAGAAGAAGAAGAAGAAGAAGAAGAAGAAGAAGAAGAAGAAGAAGAAGAAGAAGAAGAAGAAGAAGAAGAAGAAGAAGAAGAAAGAAGAAGAAGAAGAAGAAGAAGAAGAAGAAGAAGAAGAAGAAGAAGAAGAAGAAGAAGAAGAAGAAGAAGAAGAAGAAGAGAAGAAGAAGAAGAAGAAGAAGAAGAAGAAGAAGAAGAAGAAGAAGAAGAAGAAGAAGAAGAAGAAGAAGAAGAAGAAGAAGAAGAAGAAGAAGAAGAAGAAGAAGAAGAAGAAGAAGAAGAAGAAGAAGAAGAAGAGAAGAAGAAGAAGAAGAAGAAGAAGAAGAAGAAGAAGAAGAAGAAGACTGTATGAACCGGAGTAGCCTTTGATAATCACCCAGTCTACACCAAAGCTAAAAATAGCCCCAGCAGGTGCCGAGATACAGCGACCGCCTGAGATTATATGAATTACTAAAATGCGTAAGTGAATTTTCCAGGCTATTATTAAAAGAAGCCAGTGTTTGTAATCCGGTGTCGTGATGTCTCTCGTGACGCTCCATCGCTTCTCGTTGGATAACACGTATATTTAATTTAATAATTCAATTCCCTAAACTCTAGTTAATAATATCCTGCTTCATATCGCGTCCAAAGCCCTTCAATAGAGTTTCACTGTCAGATTTATAGATGTTTTATCTTCATGGTCTCCTGTACATTTTCTACTTTTTAAAGCGGTTTTAATTCTATTTTGAGATGTTTAAATTCTAGTATTGTTAATTTCCACTCTTTCATTTCTACTTATATGCAATGCCTTGTTTTGTTGTTTTTACGCTGCTGAAATGCAAATATTTCCCAATTTGGGATCAATAAAATACATCTTAATCTTGTTTGATGTTTTGTCTTGTGTAACCATTAGCCAATCAGTAACCAAGGTAACCCCCCCCCCTTATCACCTGAATCTCCTCCGAGAGCACCATTGAGTTCTTTGTAACCAAACCTCTCTCAGAGGGGCGTGGGGAGGGGCTCCTTGCTTTCATCTGAAGTAACAGACAGAGAATCAGCACTTTGGAAACAGGGCTGAAACAGAGGGGATTATGGGTAACGCTGCAATGATCCGTTTGGTGTTTCAGCCAATCAGAGACGGGCTCTGTATATATCTGAGACGTGTGATATATTGATGAAACACAGTATAATAGACGACCTTTCAAACAGAGAATTGTAGAAGTGATAATGTGAATGGAAAAGGAAAGAGACAGTCAATACGTGGAGCAACTGATTGACTAAATCGAATGCAGAGACAGAAACATCCCTCACCGCCTACAAATATGTCAGCCGAGGGATGCGTTTCTCCGATAGCGTCCACCCGGCACCACCGACATCCATGAGTAGGTTTTCCGACCACAGAGCGTGGTGTGTCGGGGCGCCGCGGTGAAGAAAAAACCTCCAGCACGTCGAGAGCCCTCTCATCTCACAATATCTTTACTACATCTGTGGTGCGGCACACTGAAGGTTTCAAACCCACACAGGACATTTCCGTTACAGTATAATCAAGTTTGACACATCCCAGAAACCAGCACAACCTCAGCTAATGATACATGTCACTCATTAGAGACTTATATACACGATAATATGTAGAGATGTCCCGATCCGATCACGTGGTTTTCAAAAGATCGGAAGAAATCGGGGATCTAGAGCTTTTCAGGTTCAGAACCGGTTCAGCTCCGGCTCTTTGCACACCGCCCAGAGTCCGACTGGTAATACGTCATTGCGTCATCGTTTGCGTGCCTGCTTCATAAAGCCAAACCGCGCGGATGAAATCAGTTGCATTCATTTCTTACGGCTCTATCGGAGTCATTTCTGTGGTTTCGTTATATTCTTATAAAAAAGTGTACTCGTGTCAATAAAGTTTTTTTTAAAAACACAACTGCCTCCGAGGTCGGTCTTATTTCTTCAGGTGGACTGAAGCATGAGTGTGGAGTAACGCTGTATCTTTCATTTAAATGAACTGTAACCTTCACCCAGGTGTAACAGCTGTTCTCAAATGAACACGTGAAGTAAAGTTTAATATTTATAGATTTATAATGAGTTATGATGAGAGGTGATCAACGTGAACGCTCAGGTTCCACCTTAACACGCAGACACGTTGCTTCACCACGAGCAGAAACCTTTATATACGGTCTATGGCAGAAACACTGAAACTCTTGTTACGTTTCTGCATCGTTGTGTTCAAACTGGATAAAACGCGGGCTTGTTGTTGTGTGTGTTGTTGTTCAGGAGTTGATCCCGCCCCTGCCCCCGCCTTGACGTTAGCGTGACGTATGCGGTGCTTTGGCTCTGGCCGGACAATTTTTTGGTGCTTGGAACGAACCGGATTCCGGAGCTAAGAGGCTGCGCCGCTTCGGTGTGAACAGGAAAACCCGGTGCTTTTCAAGCTCCAGCTCCACCCCCGAAACACCGTTGGTGTGAATGAGGTATGAGAGATGCAATGTTTGCAAGGCGGAGACTTTTAAAAAGGAAAGAGAAACTGAACAGTGAAAAGGCCAAAAGAACAACAGCCAAGATAGCCGAGTTCATCGCGTTGGACGACCAGCCGTTATCCGTTACCTTTTTTTCTCTTAATGCATAAAGATCGGATCGGGAAAAATCGGTATCGGCAGATTGTCAAAATCAAATGATCGGAATCGGATCGGGGGCAAAACAGGTGATCGACTCCCTAGTTATAAGGGATATTTGCCCATAAAAAAAAACGGAGCTTTAATTTTTTACATATTTCATTAAAAATAACTGCTAACCATAACATTGAATAAACATTCAACACATTTATTATCATTGTATCACATATTTGTATTGCCGTTGTTTATTTCCGTTGCTGTAGTTTAACGGCCCCTACGCAGGGCGGCGTGCGTTGCCGCTTGGCGGTGGGCGTGTCTTGAGCTTGGGGAGTCACCGCGACCAACAACCAATCGCATGGATGTCCCGCCCCGGACATACAAAGCAAAGCGTTCATGCTACATCCATGCTGGCTAAATGTACTGTCTATGCTTGCTAGCTGTCCATTCAAACGAAGAACACTGGATATAAACTCCCCAAACAAGCGAAAACCTACCAGTTCCCCCCACTGCTCTGCCCCTCCCCCCATGCCTGGCTCCTCCCTCCACTGTCTCTGCCCCTCCCCCCATGCCTGGCTCCTCCGGTTTGTATCCCTGTAGGTAAAGAGGGGCTGGTCATAGAGTACCGGGTGACTCCCTACCGCCACGATCATTTTCTCCTCCTTTTGTTGACATATGGGAAATAACTGCGGTCTGGCTCTCCCAACATACACCCGGTTTGATTGGCTACTGCTTGTACCGTCAGATTTTCATACGAGGGATTTGATTGGCTGACGCCTCCGTCTTCAGAAGCGTTGAAGCGTTAACGCACGCGTAGGGGCCGTAAGAGGAACAAGACGGCATGCCTCTGGCTCAAACAGCCGAGAAGTTATGACGCTTTGAACACAGCGTGATATTTGGGATCGGCCCGCGGGTCTCGGGGGTTCAAGGAGATTCAGAAAGTGTTAAATCAAAGACAATTCAAGCTTCATGCGAGCAGCGTTCAATGGGCCATCGTCACGTTTGTGAAATTCCGATTAAAACACAGTTGACATGATTCAACACGGCTTATTTCCTCTTTTGAAAGCCCATTTTAAATACCGTATGTACGCACTGTAAAGAGCAGTGTGTACCAAGTGTCGTGAAAATGGAAGCAACCATTATGCAAGCAGTCTGAATTTGTTTAGCACATCGTCAACATCTTTTCTTATTTGATCTTCATTGATTGAGCTATCAACTATCCCTTAACATTTTAGCGTCACTCCAATTCCCTCCAAGAACCAGTGTTTCCATCTATTCACAGAGAGAGAGAGAATTCAACAGACGATTCGACATGCTATTCATCAGGGGCAGGGTTGCAAAGGGGCGGAAAGCTTCCATGGGAAGTTAAGCTGCGGAACTTTGGAAATATTCGATGCAAAATTTAACAAAAATAACTAGAGCCGGGACTCGATTAAAAAAATTAATCAAATTAATTAGAGGCTTTGTAATTAATTAATCGAAATTAATCGCATTTTTAATCAAATATCCATATTTGACCTGAGAACAGTGAGAAGCAGTTTCCACATGGATGTGACTCCAGGTGGTCGACAGTCGAGTGCAGTCCAGTGAGCCAGGGAGCTGGTTATCCTCTCAGACGTGGACTGACTCATCCTGGCCCTGAAACCAGTCCTCTGGCTGAGTGTGGGTTGGGTCAGGGTGTGGTTCCTTGCACTCGGAGTCGGGCTAACGTCCACGCTAGCTGCTACACGCTAGCTGCTACACGCTAGCTGCTACACGCTAGCTGCTACATGCTTTGCATTCAGGTGATACTTTAGGCTTGATGTGCTGCGGTGATATGCACTCATCCACGGGGCCGAGCAAAGCGGTCTCATCAGCTTGTTCGTTCATGTTTGACTATTGTTCACCGTGGTTTGTTGTTGTTTGAAGTCCCATGCTGAAGTCATGAACGTTAGTCGGTGCTCCAGTATAATCGGTACGCCTGAAACTCATCCAGTGAGAAACGTTCCGCTTTGCAAAAATAAGTGCGATTAAAGTGCGTTCATTTTTGTGTCATTAATTAATCTTAATTAACGCGCTAAAAAAACATGAAATTGCAACAGATTTTTTTTTAAAAGTAGAACAGAACAAGTTTTAATTATTTGATTGAACAATTATTTGTTTCATTGAAGAACGAAAACAGGATTGTTGAGTTAAATGTTACGAACCCCCCACGAACCCCACTCGTTAAAAAATGAACAAAAATGCACCCCCATCCAAAAATCCCCACAAAGTCCCGTTAAAACGTTAAATAAAAGAGCCCTCTCCCTCCACAAAGTCCCGTTAAAACGTTAAATGAAAAGAGCCCTCTCCCTCCACAAAGTCCCGTTAAAACGTTAAATGAAAAAGAGCCCCTCTCCCTCCACAAAGTCCCGTTAAACATGCAAACCTCCCTTTAAGCAACCCTCTGCATTTTGGCTAAACCCTTTCAGTCAACGGGCTCTCCCTGGGCCACACGCTTCCTCTGCATGTCCCTGTCCAGCCTGTTGAGGATGCTCTGTGTCCGGCTCAGAGGGCCGTAGGTTTGCCCGAATGCCAATGCCTGTTGGAACCTTTGTGTGGTCTCAATAGCCATGCAGTGAGCCGTGTGCTATGGCATGGATATTCAAGTGTACTTGAATGGCATCGGTTCGTTTTAGTCAAGATTATGCTAAAATATACTTTTCCCAACTATATTTGAGTTCCCTACGAAGAGCCAACCTTCAGTTTTGAAAATTCCCAGTTTATTCCCGTGGAAGGTTTCCATCTTGAAAATTCCCAGAATTTTGAAATCCTCATCCGGGGTAAAACATGTTCTGATCTACTCTCGAGGAAGAGTCTGTTGAAGTTTGCTTAAAATATGGGGAAATTGCACTTATTTCAAGATGACCGGGTTCAAGGTGGGCGGGGCTAAGGGAAGCTGGAAATATGTTTAAAGCATATTGGAGCAACTAGTTTGGAATAGTTTGTTAATAGTCAATTATTCTCTTTTATTCTCCAGATGAAGACTCTTCGACTACTACTCTTGAATAATCTTGATTTGTAACCATTTGAGGAATAGCTGAACCTTTCGAGAGATATGCTTATTAGTCGTCTAGTGAAGAGTAACATGAGAAGATTAATGTCACGTGTTTCCATATGCAAATGCAAGCAGATGCAGCTTACTTTGTCCTTCAGACTGGAAACAGGACGAACAAACCATCCTGTATCTGTCAAACCAAACCTACATTTGCCCTCTGACACTTTAGCTTAACATGAAATATATAACGTCCTTTGATAATCTGTACAACATCTGAAGGGTTGAAAACACAATGTACCTTGTACCGCCATGAAGCATATTAATACGTCGGAATATGAAACGCTAAAACCTTTCAAAACAAAAAGCAGATCCTACCCTTTCTACCCCCTCCCCCCCCCCTTAGGTTATTATCTTTATAGCATTTAGGAGACGTTTGCTGAACCCAGTTAGAAAGATAAAGCCTGGATATTGAAAGGGAATTAGATTGTATGCTTTGAAAGAAAATGCATCAAATAAAGTGAACGCTCGGCTTGCATCCGGTGTGACATTTGAACTGAAATGCTTCAGCTCTGAAACCCCAAAGGATGGCAGCCCGTGAGGAAAAGCAGAAATGAAATATTCGCTTGGCTTGCAGTTTTTTAAAAATTGGAAATCATACAGTGAGCAGACAACCGCAGCATTGTCTGAACTGAACTCCGTCTCTGTTATAATCCAACATCTCTCTCTCTCTATCCCTCCCTCTCTACCAAGATCTTTGTGTCTCTTTAATCTGATTGAGCCACAATAGTTGTAGGAGTTTCTATTTGAGAGGATTATCTCGTCCACAGCTGCCACGTGAGACGCATCCTCCCCCTGTCCCGCTTTATCACACGCTCAAATATTATAGCATTCACAAAAAAGACCTCCACTCAGAGTTCAGTATCTCTCGGTCATACTGGGAAGTTATACCATCCTGTCTTTGAATCCATCAACGGCATTAATCTCATTTGCAGAAGATATTTCGTCTTTGAAAAAGAGATTTACTTGGGGTGGAAGCAGAGGATTCATCTTTACTTTATTACATAATCTAATGAAAAGTCAGCGAGCAACTCTATCATTATAAATCGAGTTTCATTTATATAGCACATTTTTAAAACGATTTTTGGTCGAGCCAAAGTGCTCCAGGTGCAATACAAATCTAAAAATCAAAACGCAGGGAAATGTCAGGACTAGTGTCGTCACCATACCAACGTTTTGGTTTCGACACCAAGTCAAGAATTGCGATTCCGATTCTTTTTCGATACTTAAAAAAGAAAAAGGGAAACAGTCTTAAATGTAATCATTGTGCTTTATTTTACCGCAGAACCAGAACACAAACTTTGAAACAATGAGAACAATAAATTAAATAAATGACTAGAATTTGTATTAAATAAAATTAAGCATCATCTATAAACAACTTTTTTGTTTTCCGCTTCCGACGTCTTTTTTGTCAACAAGCCGGGCGCAGCGGCATAACACTCCCACATGCTCTGGCAGCTAGCGCGTGCGAGAGAGGGGAGGGACTTGGAGCGTGCTTGAGAGGGGAGGGACTTAGAGCGTGCGAGAGAGGGGAGGGACTTAGAGGGGAGGGACTTAGAGAGTGCTCGAGAGGGGAGGGACTGAGCGTGCACGAGAGGGGAGGGACTGAGCGTGCACGAGAGAGGGGAGGGACTTAGAGCGTGCTTGAGAGAGGGGAGGGACTTGAGCGTGCACGAGAGAGGGGAGGGACTTAGAGCGTGCTTGAGAGGGGAGGGACTTAGAGCGTGCTTGAGAGGGGAGGGACTTAGCGCGTGCATGAGAGAGGGGAGGGACTTAGAGAGTGCTCGAGAGGGGAGGGACTTAGAGCGTGCTCGAGAGGGGAGGGACTTGGAGCGTGCTTGAGAGGGGAGGGACTTAGAGCGTGCTTGAGAGGGGAGGGACTTCGAGCGTGCTTGAGAGGGGAGGGACTTCGAGCGTGCTTGATAGGGGAGGGACTTCGAGCGTGCTTGATAGGGGAGGGACTTAGAGCGTGTTTGAGAGGGGAGGGACTTGAACGTGCACGAGAGGGGAGGGACTTAGAGCGTGCTTGAGAGGGGAGGGACTTAGAGCGTGCACGAGAGGGGAGGGACTTGCAACGTTTTTAACGGCAGGGTATCGCGGTACCTTTCAAGTATCGGTACACCGTGCAACACTAGTCAGGAGTTGTGCGTATAATCAAGTACTTTGACATGACCGGGCTCGACGTTATAAATGGCCCGCTGGCCCGGAGGCACTATTTAGACCCCCGGGCCAGCGTAGTACTTTCTACTTGCCCGCCGGACCACGAAAGATATTGCTTTAAAAAAAATCAGAAAGACATAAAATCACGTTGTCCTGTGGTATTGGAAGTGTTTCGTTTATTAACGGTACAAGATAGCGTTTCGTGAGGCGGTTGTCGTTGTTGGATGAAAAGCAAACAGCTGTTTGCTGCGTTCACTACAGACTTTCACCAAGCGCCGGGCAAAAAACAGTCTTCAAATAAAAGAAAGTCACTGGAGGAGTTAAAGGAGAGTGAGGAGAAGAGGGAGAGGAAGTTTCAGCCTGCTTGATCGATGGAGTTGGCTTCAATAGGATATAAACAAGGTCTTCTGTCGGCTCTGTACATCAACGCCAAGTAAGTGAAGAGTAGGAAACATAAAGGTATTGGCTTTAGGGAAACGTCCCAGTTTAGGAGAATGAAGGCTCTAATCTAATACAGAGCCATTACATTTCTAACTCCTGACGACAGGAAGGCAGAATGTGTGTTATACAAATAATAATACTCACAGCAGAAATGTCTCCCTTCTTTATTTCTTCAACAATGACCCACAATATAATTATAATAATAATAAACCAAATATGAACAATTGAGGAAAATGAGGAAGAACTGATGACTCAAATGTTGCAGTACAAGTAGTAATGTATAAATCCAAACATCGACTCTAATAATGAAGAAAATTAACACTTCTTATTAACACTTTTTTTGCAATAGTAATTTATGCGCAAACTTATACATTACTACATGTACTACAACATAATTATTGCGATTATTTCTGACGGATTTAGCTATTGCAATACGATTCGTAATAGAGGACGGATTGATAATTTTTGCGTCATTATTCTCCTTTTGAATGAAAAACACATTCAAATGGCCATGTGCTTTATTTTGCTTTTAAGAAGTCCGAATAATGACGTCATAAAGATGTACAGAAAATGGACATGAGGGTTTTCGGTGACAAAAATGTTATTTATTAACCTTTTTGCGGTGGTGGTGGTTTTGGGCTACAGATGTAAAAAAAAACAGAAGACATTAAGTTCATATACATTTTGGCTACATTTAACAAATTGTGCTTTTTGCACAACCGTACTTTTCGGACTATAACGCTGCATATAAGCAGCAGCAGCTACATTGTCCGTTTGTCTCGCTCTCGTTCCGTCTCTCGGTTCCACTTTGGCGCGCTACCTGTCTCGCTCTTTTCCGGCCTTCAGCTTTTCCTGCTGGAGCCCGCCGCTTAAAGGTGGCGGGCGCGGACCGGTCCTAGAGCCCGTAGAGTTAAAGGTGGTTAATTTTACCTGTAAAATCCATAGATTTAGGAGGTCCCCTAGTGGCCGTTAGCTGTACACAAACAATGGGTGAAAAAGTCGCGGCTTATAGTCCGAAAAGTACGGTAATCTTTTTTGTGATTCTGATAACATTCTCAGCCCTAGCATGATCAGAAATCATGCTTAAAAGGACAGAAGTTATCACCATCTCTTCGTGGGCTTACGAGGTGATTCCATCGTTATTTTTTACCACTTATCCCAATGCCGAACAAATATAGATTTTGGTTTAATTCAGACGTGAAGACAAGAAGATTAAATCCAAATCCGTACCCTCTAAACTTGAATGCCACACAGACAATCCTTTGTATAAACCTTAAGTATGTGAATGATAGAAATAGCCACGCTCCAGAAGTCCTGGTTGCATAAGGTGCACGAAGGACAGACTTAGTAAGCATCGCCTGGCACGAGATGGAGATGGTGGGGGTCAGAAACAACAAGATGATAAATAAAGCACATGTCTGCGTGGGATTGCAATACATCATCATCAGCAGCAGCAGCAGCAGCAGGGATTACTGAGGAGGGGTCGAGTTAATCTGAGCGAGCGAGGTCATTCAGAGTGAAAGAGAGACGAGCGTTATCAGAACCTCCCGGGACAAACACTGCCACCAAGTTACTGAAGCTGACGGAGCCCTTTCTGCTGTCTATTTGCACCGTGATAACATCTGCAGCGGAACGAAACCGAACGAATAAAACTGAAGTATAACTGCCGCTGAGACGTAGTGGGGAATAATCGTGGAGCTGTGGAGATATCCAGACGTACAAACGGTTTTCTACAGACTTAATTAAACAAACTAAATCATTTGTATATATGATGCAAGGCCAGGCAAGAATATCCTTCCGTACGTTTATTTATTATAAACAAAGTACAATTGAACAGTTTCCTATAGTGCCCTTTAGCCTTTGCTATGGCACGCTTGTTTCACCCTGTGCTTTCCCTGGTGAAAACCATGTGCCTATACAGGTGGTCGAATCCCAACACCACCCGCCTCCAATATATAACAATCACCAAAACTGCCTTCCATGTAGGGGTGGGCGATATTGAAAAATATATTATCACGATATTTTTCAAGCAGTATCACGATAGACGATATATATCACGATATTTTTTCATGTCGGTTATTATTCAAGTTACTTAACAGTACAAGCACCTACAAGGCGACGGAAACTAAAACAAAAAGGAGCGACAGACCAACACAGCATTTCAAGCTGGTTTTAATTCAGAAATGAATCCCTGAGTGAACAATTCAACATTCTGATATGGCTTCAAGTTTCTCAGTATAAACATGAACTTTCTGCGGCAACAGGAGCAGTGAACATCAATACACATGAGAAGGAGGGTAAAACATAACGAAGTAAAACATAAAACATCAATGAGGAAAAGTCAGTGCCAAACAATTAAAATGTAAACTTTAGACTTGAAGTGCAATGAAAGACTTCAGCATAACGGAAGATACGATATCTCTGAAAAAGCTATCGTGGAGACCTAATATCGTCACGGCGATATATATTGTCATATCGCCCCACTTCAACATAAAAGAAGGATTACCAACTCTTTCAAAAAACAAAAATCTAGCCATTTACGATCAGATCAATCCTACTTCTTCTGGCCCTGAAACCGTAGATCGAAAAGACGTAATAAAGTCATAACATTAAGACAACATATTCAAGGTGGTTTTCAATAACATATCCGTATATATTTATTTCTCAAAGTTATGTTTTTGTGTCTCAAACTTTAATAATTTTAAGATTGGCTTTGATCAATTTAGGCAAATTATGTCATATATGATAAATGAGAGGTTTTATTATTTCCACATATTTCCTTCCATTCTTCCTTCCTCCCGTTTTTTGTGCGTACGCATGGGTCCGAGTGCGCGTGGAGGACCGCACATTTCCCCGTCATTTTTTATAAATCGCAAACATTGCTTAGAAACCGGCTCGTCTTTCGAGCGTACCGCGGTTTATAAATGAGGCCACTATCTGGGACAGTATGGACGGACCATGGCTCAAGTTTTTATATTTAAGATAATAATAATAATAATAAATCATGGTTTTTATTTTAGCGTTTTTCAAAAAAACAAAAACGTTGAAATAACGATTGACTTCAAGACTAGCGAAACCCAGACGTGCCAACTCATTCCTGCACGACTCCATTGGTGTAATAAATGATTTCTAAACACCCTGAATTATCACGCTCCAAGTATCTGGAACAGAAACCTGCCGGTCCGCTGCAACTCTGACTTCTTTCAAATCCAGGCTGAAGACTTTTCATTTTGTCGCTGCTTCTAACTGAACTATTCACATCTTAGACTGCACTGTGACTTTTATCCATGTACTTTTCCTTAATGTTTATTTTATTAGCTTTTATTTTTTAATGCTTAATGTCTTTCATTTTTTTTTGTAAAGCACTTTGAATTGCCTTGCGTTGAAAAGTGCTCTATAAATAAACTTGCCTTGCCTTGAATTACCTAAAGATGATCAGCTGTTCCACCCTGCGTGACAGATACGGAGCAGATTAAATCAGGAGGCAGCAACTATCCTTTATCAATCAAACGAACCCACTGACACTTCGCTCACCAATACATAAAGGAATTCCGTTGTTGTCTTAACTGGAACATGTTCAACAGCACAACAAGCATGTCATCACAACGACGTGGCCGTGAAGTGAAGTTGGTAATGGCCGGTTGTGTTGCGTATTTCTCTGTAACCTCTTTGGCGTGCTTCGCACTCAAATGCCAACGCATCGTTGAGGTTGAGCTGATAGACCAACGTCTTTCCGCAGAGCTTGCATTTAACTTCCTTTGGACTTGTACGTTCGAAGTAGTTCCACGAGGAGGAACTCTTTTTACCTGCCGCTTTGTTCATCTTTAGTCGCACGTGTGAGGGAGAGGGGGGGTGGGGGCGGTGTGAGGGAGAGGGGGGGGGTGGGGGCGGTGTGAGGGAGAGGGCGGGTGGGGGCGGTGTGAGGGAGAGGGCGGGTGGGGGCGGTGTGAGGGAGAGGGCGGGGGTGGGGGGCGGTGTGAGGGAGAGGGGGGGTGGGGGCGGTGTGAGGGAGAGGGCGGGTGGGGGCGGTGTGAGGGAGAGGGGGGGTGGGGGCGGTGTGAGGGAGAGGGCGGGTGGGGGCGGTGTGAGGGAGAGGGGGGGTGGGGGCGGGGTCGGTGTGTAGCGTGCTGCAGCAGCAGTCTGCTCTGCTCGCAGGCTTCCTCCAAGTTTACAGTAAAACAAACTGGTGGTGTGACCAATGGCCATTTACAATTATTAATACTATTAATATTATTTGCATTTATATATATTTATATATATTTTGGTTGAAACTAAGCCAGAAAAAAATAAAATACATAAATAATAAAAAATATATGAATAAAATCGATTTTTAAAAATAATATTCGATTATGGAGACTGTAGCGAATATTCGAATAATCGAATATTCGAATAATCGCTGGCATCCCTAATTAATAAGTCTGAATTTAAAACACTACTTTGTATCATTGGTGTAATAAATGATTTCTAAACACCCTGGATGTCTAAAGATGATCAGCTGTTCCACCCTGTGTGACGGATACACAGCAGATTAAATGCCATCAGTTTTAGGCGCGTGATGGGTCGTGTGTGAAGAGACACGCAAGTCAACATTTTGCTTTGTCTGGCAAAAAAACTGCTTTAGAAAAAGAACAAAAGCCGTCAAAATGAGTTTGACCTGCTTGGCTCCCCGCGGGGGGGCGGCTGCCTCGGAGCAGGAGGCGATGAGTGCAGAAAGACTGAGAACGAGATTACAATGGATTCCAGTAAATGAAGGGCTTGTAACACTCTGGTAATTAAAATAATGCTGGAGGTCATTAGCACACGAGGAGCCTCCCGTATAGAGCAGCATTATTACAACACCTCGGGGGATAAACGTTGGAGACCCCGGATAAAGAGGCTGAACGTGGCTTTGTTGTGGCACTAAAGTCACAACGGGCGGTAACATAAAAACCTTAGTTCGTTATTTATTGAAAAGTGTAATGGCATCATGTGGTTTTAGAAAGGGATATAAACACAGAGGTTTTAAGCGTCTCAATTTGTTCTTACGTTTGCTGTTTTGAGTGAATAAGGGCATATCTTAGGTAATGGAAGTTACAAACACAGCACTGTACTAATTACAGATAAACATGTCTTCAATATTTAATTTGATTTAAATGTACCTCTATACTGGTGTCAGGAAACATACATTTACGAAGAAGAACATCCCAATATATATCATGAACTATATCCACCGTCTTTGTCCAAACTCTAAAGACGTTGTGTTGAATCAAGAGCTGCGAATATTCGATTCATTTCAAACCATATTGATCATTTTCCTTTACATGCCCGAGACATTTTTACTCAATAGATCCCAATTTATTTACTCCTGTATGAAAGTAAACCGATTAGCTTTGAGTTGTGGAATTAAAAAGACATTTGAGGACATCATGTTGGGACTTGGGAAAAACAAAATCATAATTTTTCCCCATTTTGTATAAATAAAAATCACCAGATTAACAAGCAAAGTGTTTCGTAAAGCGCTAGTTTAATCTGTATAGAACATAATCCCAGAATGCTTCACTGCAGCTTCAAATCCACCAACTCTCAAACTTCACAAGATGTCATCTTACATTAAATGTCACTTGTTAGACGCTTTTATCCAAAGCTAAATTAAGTGTCTTGCCCAGGGTCATAACGACATGCTGACTGCAATGGGGATGGAACCAGTGCTCCAGTGCTCCAATGGGGATGGAACCAGTGCTCCAGTGCTCAATGGGGATGGAACCAGTTCCCCAATGTGCTCCAATGGGGATAGAACCAGTGCTCCAATGGGGATGGAACCAGTGCTCAAATGGGGATGGAACCAGTGCTCCAATAGGGATGGAACCAGTGCTCCAATGGGGATGGAACCAGTGCTCCAATGGGGATGGAACCAGTTCCCCAATGTGCTCCAATGGGGATAGAACCAGTGCTCCAATGGGGATGGAACCAGTGCTCCAATAGGGATGGAACCAGTGCTCCAATGGGGATGGAACCAGTGCTCAAATGGGGATGGAACCAGTGCTCAAATGGGGATGGAACCAGTGCTCAAATGGGGATGGAACCAGTGCTCCAATGGGGATAGAACCAGTGCTCCAATGGGGATAGAACCAATGCTCCAATGGGGATGGAATCATGCTCCAATGGGGATGGAACCAGTGCTCCAATGGGGATGGAACCAGTGCTCCAATGGGGATGGAACCAGTGCTCCAATGGGGATGGAACCAGTGCTCCAATGGGGATGGAACCAATGCTCCAATGGGGATGGAACCAATGCTCCAATGGGGATGGAACCAGTGCTCAAATGGGGCTGGAACCAGTGCTCCAATGGGGATGGAACCAGTGCTCCAATGGGGATGGAACCAGTGCTGTAACGCCTGAAGAAAATATGGAAACAAATCTGAAGCCACCGGGCAAACTATCTGGGTTCTCCTCTATAACCAGGGAGGGTGATAATTGATAAGGAAGGATAATTGTAGCCTCTTGTTTCTCCTCTCAACACCAATCTGACCCGGGGGAGGAAGCTCATATGTCACAGGGTTGTTTGTCTCAGCTTGAATACTCGGAGCAGTTTATTTTGGCGAAACCCTCTATTGACTCGTGCTTTCACAGATGTGAGAGCTTAGGCAAGTGTGTGCATTTAGGAACAACTGCTATAGCGTGAGGAATGATCTGATGCCAACGTGAGGATCGCCAGCTGTTGTTAGAGAGATTAACCCCCCCAAACACGAGAGGAACCAAATGCAAAGTCAGTGAAAGTGTCGATGCATTGCCTCCTATGTTATGTCAATGAATAGGGCTGCACAGTTCATCAATATGGTGGGAACATCGAGATATGGACTAGCTAGTATCCAGATTGCAGTAACAACTATTTTTGGTAAAGGCAAAATATGTAAAAATATCTGAATGAAGTATCTGCAGAGAAGTCCCAGCCTTCAAACAGTATTCTACAGATTTAATACCAAATTAAGAACAGAATCTCCCTAAAATATCCAAATTAAATTGCAATATTGGTCAAAAAGAACCGCAATTACTTATTTTTCCAAAGTGTGCAGCCCTAAAAGAGGAATATTGGTCACTATGGCGCTAGTAGTCGTGTATTTATCATGTAGTGAAAAGGAATATTTCCCCCTGAAACATATAATTATTTCCCTTTTCAATGAAAATTTGAATAATTATTCAAAGACAATCAACCCTACCACTTCCGTAAATAATATCAGTCAAAATATCTCTACATTTGTAATTTTTACTTCACAAAAACATGCATTTTTGCCCAAACTTGAATATTTAATATACTCTGGACTTGAGAGATGGGTAGCGTGGCTGCAAGCGTGAAAGAAACTGCAAAAAAGTGTTTTAAATACAAATGTTTTGGTGAAAATGCATGGGTTTGGGAAGTAGCAAGCATATGATTGGACTAAGAGGAGTTGGATTAGTCTGCAGGTGTTGTAAAAATATGTTAATTTCTACTCAAATGATATTTGTGTTCAACATGAGAGAAGTAGAAAGTACAGGTATTTGTGTTCAACATGTAAGAAGTAGAAAGTACAGGTATTTGAGTTCAACATGTAAGAAGTAGAAAGTACAGGTATTTGAGTTCAACATGTAAGAAGTAGAAAGTACAGGTATTTGAGTTCAACATGTGAGAAGTAGAAAGTACAGGTATTTGAGTTCAACATGTGAGAAGTAGAAAGTACAGGTATTTGAGTTCAACATGAGAGAAGTAGAAAGTACAGGTATTTGAGTTCAACATGTAAGAAGTAGAAAGTACAGGTATTTGAGTTCAACATGTAAGAAGTAGAAAGTACAGGTATTTGAGTTCAACATGTAAGAAGTAGAAAGTACAGGTATTTGAGTTCAACATGTGAGAAGTAGAAAGTACAGGTATTTGAGTTCAACATGTGAGAAGTAGAAAGTACAGGTATTTGAGTTCAACATGTAAGAAGTAGAAAGTACAGGTATTTGAGTTCAACATGTAAGAAGTAGAAAGTACAGGTATTTGAGTTCAACATGTGAGAAGTAGAAAGTACAGGTATTTGGGTTCAACATGTAAGAAGTAGAAAGTACAGGTATTTGAGTTCAACATGTGAGAAGTAGAAAGTACAGGTATTTGGGTTCAACATGTAAGAAGTAGAAAGTACAGGTATTTGAGTTCAACATGTAAGAAGTAGAAAGTACAGGTATTTGAGTTCAACATGTAAGAAGTAGAAAGTACAGGTATTTGAGTTCAACATGTAAGAAGTAGAAAGTACAGGTATTTGAGTTCAACATGTGAGAAGTAGAAAGTACAGGTATTTGAGTTCAACATGTAGGAAGTAGAAAGTACAGGTATTTGAGTTCAACATGTGAGAAGTAGAAAGTACAGGTATTTGAGTTCTACATGTAAGAAGTAGAAAGAACAGGTATTTGAGTTCAACATGTAAGAAGTAGAAAGTACAGGTATTTGAGTTCAACATGTGAGAAGTAGAAAGTACAGGTATTTGAGTTCAACATGTAAGAAGTAGAAAGTACAGGTATTTGTGTTCAACATGTGAGAAGTAGAAAGTACAGGTATTTGAGTTCAACATGTAAGAAGTAGAAAGTACAGGTATTTGAGTTCAACATGTGAGAAGTAGAAAGTACAGGTATTTGAGTTCAACATGAGAGAAGTAGAAAGTACAGGTATTTGAGTTCAACATGTAGAGAAGTATAAAGTACAGGTATTTGAGTTCAACATGAGAGAAGTATAAAGTACAGGTATTTGAGTTCAACATGAGAGAAGTATAAAGTACAGGTATTTGAGTTCAACATGTGAGAAGTAGAAAGTACAGGTATTTGAGTTCAACATGTGAGAAGTAGAAAGTACAGGTATTTGAGTTCAACATGAGAGAAGTATAAAGTACAGGTATTTGAGTTCAACATGAGAGAAGTAGAAAGTACAGGTATTTGAGTTCAACATGTAAGATATAGATAAATCTCTTTACGTATTAGTGATGGGACTTCCGGCTCTTCTTAGTGAGCCTCACTAAGAAGAGCCGTCTCTTTCCGCTCTTCATGTTACCACAGTTTACCACGGAGCCTCAGTTTCGCCGCGGCGAGGCTCCGGCGCTCGCCTTTCACGCGCGTGCTCCACTCGCCCCCCTCCCGTCAAGGCTCGCCGGCAGTACACTTTCCGTCACAGGAACACGCTTTGCTGGCGGCGAAAATAATCCCACCAGACTCCTTTGCCCCTCCAACACAGGGACGTCCTTGTCCTTTTTCCTTTTCGTCATTTCAAGCGATAAAAACTCGATCTTCTCGCCCTCGGCTCGAGTTCAGGGCGTTCGAGCTGAATAAGGGCGTCAAATGACGGCAAGGCGCCATCGCTGGGAGGGAGTGATGTGGAGGTGAGAAGGAGAGAAATCTAATTACAGCTCTCTGACTCAACACTACCGAGAGGAAGAGCACAGGAACGAGGCAAGAGAAGAAATGTAGTGACGGAGGAGAAGAAGACGGAGGAACACTTTGAAGAATCACGCTCCTTGTGATCAGCTTAGGAAAACTCCTCAGGGGGAAATTAAATAAAATGAGGGCATCTCTCTTTCTCCAAGCGAGCGTTTCTGTGGACCGTCCTCCGTCTGTGGCGGCTGGCTCGCTAAATGCCTTTCTGCGAGAGCCCATCAATCCACTGAGAGAGAAAGAGGTTTCCTTTTCATTTCCCATGATGCACTGCGTTCCCATTAGATCCAACATGCATCTGTTGTCCCACTGAGATGTCCTCTCTTCCTCCTCGTCTCTTTGTGCTTTTAAGATGTGGAAATAATGGGGAAGACGTCCAGAAAGTAGAGAACGAGAGTCGTCAGTGACATCAACTTGCATTTTACGCTGGCCAGCGTTAAATAGGTATTGAGAGCAGTGGCTGCCTTAATGCGTGTCTTTTATTTTGAAATACATGTGTCCAGTAAACTTTCCCACACTCTATCGGGCTTATATTTTGAAGGGGTGTGGGTATGGTGAGAGGGGAAGTGAAGCGGTCATGGTCTGATTCTCTTTTAGGAATATCTGCGCCAGTTTGTTTAGTCGGTGTGTTTTAAGAGGTTTGTAGGGTAGGATATCTCTGCAGCTGTACAATACTTAAATCAACATTTATTTAGCCTTCAAACTAAAATGTTCTGCTCAATATTATGCAATTTTGACATCATTTAGATCAAGCACTACTATGATAGTCGCTGATTAAGACATTTCTGTCCGTGGGAAGCGATCAAAAAAGAAGGGAGACGTTGTTTTTTAGGATTCAGAGGGTTTGAAGAAGTGTTCATAAAGACGACTGAGGCTCCGAATAATAATCTGTGACATTAAATAGATATGTCTGAATCCACTCTTTGACCCATAAGTCAAAAGGAGATGTCTTGAAAATGACTTTAAAAATAGGTTATAATTGAGCAATAGCTGACGACAGGCCGTGGTATATGCTCATTATATCACAGCTAAGGGGGTTGTCGACCCTCCGCGATACCACGGCCTGAAGTGAGCTGTTGCTTTTATAAAACGGTTACCAAGTGTGGCCATATGAAAGAAAAATACACACTCTAATTTAAATAGTTTTTATTAGTAAATAATGATGTTCAAAATAAAATAGTCCCCCCCGTTGCCTTCTGCGCGAAACATGGTGCGAGGTGGTTGCTATGCAACAACACTTAACAGCTCGCGAACATGTTAGACAGAGAGCGTTGATCCATTATTTGGCTATTTATTTACATTCATTTGTTTGTTGCCGTTTATTGTGCAGCCACTGAAACCTGTCCAGCATCAGGAGCATGGCTGACGAGGTTACTTGTTGAGGTTGTTCTAGCTGTTGCTTGGCGTGGCGAGAATATTGCTCCACTTTCTCCGGTCCCCGAGATTCGGTTACAGTAGCTCTAGAGAGAGCTTTCGCACCTGTGGCCACTAACGCTCATCATGTCTCTGCTTTGTTTCAAGGCCCGCATCAGAAAGCTTTTGAATGGAGCTACTTCTCCAGTTGGTCTGCCTGCTCTTCACGCAGCTCTGCATGTCGTCCTGTAGGGGCTCTCTGGAGATAGGCCCTGCTCAATCCACTCCTCCATAGTAAGACCTCCCCGGAGGTCCAAGTTCATCTTAAATGTTTCCATTTTATGCTTTGTATTAAGTTTGTTCCGTAACGGAAGAAATGTAAATATATTTATAAAACTGACAAGTCAAATCAAGCAATCCGATTGGCCGATAGCGTTTTTGCGGACCTCTTTGATTACAGATTTGAAAACATCGCTGCTTGCTTTAAAAGTAGCACAAGTCATAATGTCAGACCTTGGAAAGTATCTAGATATCCTGCCCTGATGCCAAAGGAACTGCACACTGAATATGTGTTTGCCGTTTGATGTCTATGTCTGGACCGCTGCGTAACAAGGAGGGTTTCTGCCCCGTTACTTCTCCGCTGCTTTCTTGTTCCAGTAGTTTGCTTTTCAGCCCAACGGTATATCTCACACGCGGAGGGATACTGATTTGTTGTGAAAAGTAACTTACAATTCTACCCGTGGTATACGCTCAGTATATCACGGCTATCACCTGAATCTCCTCCTAGAGCACCATTGAGTGCTTTATCCTTATCTTCATCTAAAGTAACAGACAGAGAATCAGCACTTTGGAAACAGGGCTGAAACAGAGGGGATTATGGGTAACGCTGCAATGATCTGTTTGGTGTTTCAGCCAATCAGAGACAGGCTCTGTAAAAATCTGAGACCTGTGATATATTGATGAAGAACAGTAAAATAGGGGACCTTTAAAGTCACCCTCATGTCCTAACTTCACATGTTCAGTACAGAGTTTCCACCGTGCCGTACTCAAATGATATGCATTTCCTCAGAGCCTGAACCCTCTGCACTCAACAGCTGGTCTTTGTGTGCAATGAGCTTTAACATCGAGCGATAAACCGAGAGGTTCTTTACGCCCATTATTTAGGAAAAAATATCATGTGGCTTTACCAGAGACGCATACAAACGCAAAGGATGGTCTGAATCTATATGAAGAGTGAACTATATACTGTCCGCATTTTAACCACTTCCTGTTTACTTGTCTGGAAGTTTTTCTGAACATGCTTTTGGTTGTCATCCTGAAATAGGGTCATGTGACCGTGCTGTAGTTCCTTTATAGCCCAACATTAGCCGCCTTTAGCTTAGCGGTGGAGACGTGAAGTCATGTGACCGTGCTGTAGTTCCTCTATAGCCCAACATTAGCCACCTTTAGCTTAGCGGTGGTGACGTGAAGTCATGTGACCGTGCTGTAGTTCCTTTATAGCCCAACATTAGCCGCCTTTAGCTTAGCGGTGGAGACGTGAAGTCATGTGACCGTGCTGTAGTTCCTTTATAGCCCAACATTAGCTGCCTTTAGCTTAGCGGTGGTGACGTGAAGTCATGTGACCGTGCTGTAGTTCCTTTATAGCCCAACATTAGCCACCTTTAGCTTAGCGGTGGTGACGTGAAGTCATGTGACCGTGCTGTAGTTCCTTTATAGCCCAACATTAGCCGCCTTTAGCTTAGCGGTGGAGACGTGAAGTCATGTGACCGTGCTGTAGTTCCTTTATAGCCCAACATTAGCCGCCTTTAGCTTAGCGGTGGTGAGGTGAAGTCATGTGACCGTGCTGTAGTTCCTTTATAGCCCAACATTAGCCTCTTTTAGCTTAGCGGTGGAGACGTGAAGTCATGTGACCGTGCTGTAGTTCCTTTATAGCCCAACATTAGCCGCCTTTAGCTTAGCGGTGGTGAGGTGAAGTCATGTGACCGTGCTGTAGTTCCTTTATAGCCCAACATTAGCCTCTTTTAGCTTAGCGGTGGAGACGTGAAGTCATGTGACCGTGCTGTAGTTCCTTTATAGCCCAACATTAGCTTTTTACTTCAGAAATCATAAAGTGGTGTTAACATGTGGAGATTATCCTGCTGAACTAAACGTGTAAGTAACATAAATGTTTGTTTGACACAGAGATGATATTCTGCAGTAATCCAAGGGAAAAATACCATTGGATTGTTGTGGAGGGAACCAGGGAGATGCTACCTTACTCCCTGCACCTCTCTATGGTTACTCTACTGCTGCGACTCTTTGCATAAGCTCTAAACAAACTGTCCCTGAGCACAATGTACTGCTCTAACAAGCTGTGAGCAATCAAGGCCTCAGATATCAATAGAGATTGTCGACTCAATGGAGCGAGTTTCAGCTTCAGCGGGATGCTTATTAAAGCATGCACAGCTGGGCAGCTATTAGACCTTATGAGCGGGAAGTCGCTTGGACAAATAACTGTCACAACATTGAAACAGGAGAAAGGCAGGAAGAGGTTCATGCAAACACACTCTCCTACATTACTAAGCTAAAGCAATATTTGCAGTTTCAACATCGCCTTCCATTGGCTTTGTGAACGGCAGCATGATGGGAGCGGCAACACGAGAAGAAAAGGGGTTTTTGGTAACTATTAATAATGAAGAACCTTTAGAAATACAGGTTGTGATTCCATTGGATTCGAACCAAATAGAACATAAATATTACCAGTAAATATACACATAACAGTTACAAATATACATCTATCGCTATATTGATTGAGAACTAGGGATGTCCCGATCACCTTTTTAAAAAAATCCCGATCCCCGATTTTTTGTCTCCCGATTCCGATCTTTTGAAAATCACGTGATCGGATCGGGACATCTCTATTGAGAACGCAATAGAAATATACAGAAATGAAGTATGTTTACATTGATTGATGATCTGCTAACCTACAACGAACCGATGTTAGCAAAGCCATAACAGTTATATCACATGTATATGCAAAAGGAGGACAGAAATTCTACTTTATCCTAAACGGCTAATTTCTTAGTGTGTGTTTAAAGACTGCCTTAAAACCTATATTCCTTGTGGGCTATGTATCTTAAGGCTAGACCACGCAGCAAAGTCTTTAAAAAAGTTTTTCTTAGAATTAGAATTAGACGAGAGAAAGACGTGAGTCAGGGAAATGTACTTATCTAAGCTCCCTCTCCAGAGATCCAGCCCTTAATTAGAAAATAGTCTGCTCTTATGCTAATGTGAGCAGAACACCAGTGAGATCCTCGAAGGCCCGCGGCAGTGTGAGGAAGGGTGAATCTCTGAAGACTGCACAATGAGCAACATCGCAGTAATTTATTGAGGCTTCAGATCCCCACAGTCGGCTGAACGGCTGCTTCACACAGACGCCAGAGAAAGAAATCTGCTGCTGGCTCTCGGCGATCAGAAAGGAAAAATCAAATTGAGGGATTTAGATTTTAGGATTGGAGCTAATGACGGCTTACGAGTCTGTGGAGTGAGGTTGGGATTTTCAAGACATTTAAGGAGACGACTCTCCCTCTCCTCAGAGGTCAGAGAAGCACTAATGGGCCACGAGGGAAGCATTCATCTGGGTGAATGTGGTGGGGCAACAAAAGAAAGGGTTGAAAGTACTGGCTTTTTTGGGAGATAAGCTAAGAGGTGTTAGCCTTCGCAGTAGGGGTGGGGGGGATAATCGATGCAGCATAGTATCGCCATACTTTGCGTGGCGATATTGTATCGATACACGGACGCCAAGTATCAATATTTTATGATATAAACTGTAGCATCCGTCCAAAAGATGGTCGTACACTTGACTGGTGACTTCTAATTTATTGAAAACTCCAAAAACCAACGTAAGAGCTACCCAAAGACATCTAAGCTACATCCATATGAGCATGGCTTTACCATTAAACACGTGAACTTCAAATAGTTAGCAAACTTATAATACGGGATATAAACAAATTAAGACACAAACCACGTCACGTCACTTGAATTTTGAATTGCGCCGTCCCTTATGGATACTATCTCTTAACGTCTCCCTGCCGACAGGGACACCCCCCCCTGACAGGGACACCCCCCCCTGACAGGGACACCCCCCCCTGACAGGGACACCCCCCCCTGACAGGGACACCCCCCCCTGACAGGGACACCCCCCCCTGACAGGGACACCTCTCCTGACATGGTCCTTGGACGATTCGGTGGTGTTTTGTATTTTTCCGCCAAAGAACACGCTTTGCTGGCGGCGAAAATAACCCCACCAGACTCCTTTGCCCCTCCAACAGAGGGACGTCCTTGTCCTTTTTCCTTGTCGTCATTTCAAGCGATAAAAACTCTCGATCTTCTCTCCAATTCTTTATTTTTTTGGACGCCCTCGGCTCGAGTTCAGGGCGTTCCGAGCTGAATAGGAGCGTGAAATGACGGCAAGACGTCCCCCTGGCAGAAACGCTGGGTATGACCCATGTGATTTGCAATATCGCAATACTATCGTATCGTGGCTCAAGTATCATGACGGTGTCGTGGGGAGCCTGGTGATTCCCACCCTCACTTTGCACACACACACACACACACACACACACACACACACACACACACACACACACCTTTAGAACTCGCGACAGGGAAGGGAAAACCCCAAAAAGCAGAATCGGGCCTCTTTAATTCACTTAGTGCGAGATATCAGATTTTCGGTAAAATGTTGCCTCGCTGTGCAGCCTTCAACGGGTTCAGGGCGAGGCGAAATCATTCCACTTTCAGTTATTTTGTCTCGTAGTGGGTGAGACTTGTGCTCTTGGCGCAGTGGATGCACACTGCAGAGTTTGCTGAGGAGACACAGGAAGCTGCTGGGTGTTGGAAGACACGTCAAACAGGATGTGAAAACACTCGGGCTGATGCATTAAGTGAAGCATGTGCAGACACGAGGACACGCTCATGTTGGGAAAGACAACTTTACCGCTGATTCTCGACCGAATTTGAGCAGGAGGGTGGCGTTTCTCTTACGGGAAAATAACTCTTTGTTTCGGGAAGATATGAGTCTTATTCGGTTAAAATAAAAAAGCCAAGTCACTGAACATACTCCGGAAAAATGATATGTTCGAGTGTGAAATATCTGTAAACCAGAAATGTGCAATATCTTTTTGTACAGTGTTGCACGTATAGAAATTGAGATATGGACTAGTGCAATATCCAAATCGCTGCAAGCAAAGTATTTATAAGAGGGTACATATGTGATAAAATCATAAAGTATGCATTAAACTATGGAAAAGTATTTTAAAGATTCAGGAAAACATATTTGTTTGGTACAAATAATTTAAAATAAATACATCTATATTATTATTTTCATGGACAATGACAATTATCATCCCTCATATTTCCTGATATCAGTCAAGATAATTGGTATTTATGATGATTATTAATAGCTAAAATCATGCATCCCAATAGTTTATAAACTTTTATCCTTCAACATGTAAGAAGTAGAAAGTACAGGTATTTGAGTTCAACATGAGAGAAGTAGAAAGTACAGGTATTAGTGTTCAACATGAGAGAAGTAGAAAGTACAGGTATTTGAGTTCAACATGTGAGAAGTAGAAAGTACAGGTATTTGAGTTCAACATGTGAGAAGTAGAAAGTACAGGTATTAGTGTTCAACATGTAAGAAGTAGAAAGTACAGGTATTTGAGTTCAACATGTAAGAAGTAGAAAGTACAGGTATTTGAGTTCAACATGTGAGAAGTAGAAAGTACAGGTATTTGAGTTCAACATGTAAGAAGTAGAAAGTACAGGTATTTGAGTTCAACATGTGAGAAGTAGAAAGTACAGGTATTTGAGTTCAACATGTGAGAAGTAGAAAGTACAGGTATTTGAGTTCAACATGTAAGAAGTAGAAAGTACAGGTATTTGAGTTCAACATGTAAGAAGTAGAAAGTACAGGTATTTGAGTTCAACATGTGAGAAGTAGAAAGTACAGGTATTTGAGTTCAACATGTGAGAAGTAGAAAGTACAGGTATTTGAGTTCAACATGTGAGAAGTAGAAAGTACAGGTATTTGAGTTCAACATGTGAGAAGTAGAAAGTACAGGTATTTGAGTTCAACATGTAAGAAGTAGAAAGTACAGGTATTTGTGTTCAACATGTGAGAAGTAGAAAGTACAGGTATTTGAGTTCAACATGAGAGAAGTAGAAAGTACAGGTATTTGAGTTCAACATGTGAGAAGTAGAAAGTACAGGTATTTGAGTTCAACATGTAAGAAGTAGAAAGTACAGGTATTTGAGTTCAACATGTAAGAAGTAGAAAGTACAGGTATTTGGGTTCAACATGTGAGAAGTAGAAAGTACAGGTATTTGAGTTCAACATGTAAGAAGTAGAAAGTACAGGTATTTGAGTTCAACATGTAAGAAGTAGAAAGTACAGGTATTTGAGTTCAACATGTGAGAAGTAGAAAGTACAGGTATTTGAGTTCAACATGTAAGAAGTAGAAAGTACAGGTATTTGAGTTCAACATGTGAGAAGTAGAAAGTACAGGTATTTGAGTTCAACATGTGAGAAGTAGAAAGTACAGGTATTTGAGTTCAACATGAGAGAAGTAGAAAGTACAGGTATTTGAGTTCAACATGTGAGAAGTAGAAAGTACAGGTATTTGAGTTCAACATGTGAGAAGTAGAAAGTACAGGTATTTGAGTTCAACATGTAAGAAGTAGAAAGTACAGGTATTTGTGTTCAACATGTAAGAAGTAGAAAGTACAGGTATTTGAGTTCAACATGTAAGAAGTAGAAAGTACAGGTATTTGAGTTCAACATGTAGAGAAGTAGAAAGTACAGGTATTTGAGTTCAACATGTAAGAAGTAGAAAGTACAGGTATTTGAGTTCAACATGTGAGAAGTAGAAAGTACAGGTATTTGAGTTCAACATGAGAGAAGTAGAAAGTACAGGTATTTGTGTTCAACATGTGAGAAGTAGAAAGTACAGGTATTTGTGTTCAACATGAGAGAAGTAGAAAGTACAGGTATTTGAGTTCAACATGTAAGAAGCAGAAAGTACAGGTATTTGGGTTCAACATGAGAGAAGTAGAAAGTACAGGTATTTGTGTTCAACATGTGAGAAGTAGAAAGTACAGGTATTTGAGTTCAACATGTAAGAAGTAGAAAGTACAGGTATTTGGGTTCAACATGAGAGAAGTAGAAAGTACAGGTATTTGTGTTCAACATGTGAGAAGTAGAAAGTACAGGTATTTGAGTTCAACATGTAAGAAGTAGAAAGTACAGGTATTTGTGTTCAACATGTGAGAAGTAGAAAGTACAGGTATTTGGGTTCAACATGAGAGAAGTAGAAAGTACAGGTATTTGGGTTCAACATGTAAGAAGTAGAAAGTACAGGTATTTGAGTTCAACATGAGAGAAGTAGAAAGTACAGGTATTTGAGTTCAACATGTAAGAAGTAGAAAGTACAGGTATTTGTGTTCAACATGTAAGAAGTAAAAGTAAAACGTCGGAGTTGAGTAAAGTACTGATACCAGAACGTACAGTAAAGAAGTATTTGTACTCTGCTCCTTCTCACCTCTGCTAAATATTACACTTAACAGTATAATAAAGATGTACATCTTCTCTTTGTGAGCCGACATTAGCCTACGAGCATCTTAATGTTCCTCAAAGTCGGTAATCTATCGGCAGAGCTCTCATTCGACTCCTGGGTTGGCTTTAAATTGGCGTTTGATGGCGTAGTGTTTCATTAGTGGCCGCTCTGCAGGATCCACAGCCGCACGGCTCACACAGACGTCTCATAGCGAACGATCTGAAAGGCGGATCTGGGAGTTCAAAGACCTGATGATAGGAGCTAATTCTGTCCGCCAGCAGGGCTGTTAATCTTTATTTATTTAAGGAGGAAATGAGAACAAGTGCACAGTGCTCAGGGCAATGGCCACACTCTGCTCAGGCCTCCGTAGCTTCCCTCTAGATCTGACACAGAAAATGACTCGGCGTAGCATTTTAAAAACAGATGATTTCACTATTCCTAATTGGACATTTTACTCCGACTTCTTAGGTTTAAAATATGTGTATTATATTTAATTGTATTACATATTTGTCTTTTTAACGTTTATGTAAAAAAATTATTAGATTTCTTATGATTGTATATATATTTTCAATGATTAATTGTTATTGCACATGTATTATTCCGACAAAGCCGAATTTCTCACAGGATAAATATCGTATTCTGATCATTTCGATATAAAACTGTGTGGGAGTTTACCACCGACTGTAGATGTGGCGGGATGATACGTCCTTACACGTGACGTGCTTCTATGTTTTTGAGAAGGGAAACTGCGGTGATGCTGATGCCTCATCAGATGCCTTTCTGTTGAAACGCTGCAGCAAAAGGTCAAGCGAAACAAAGTTCTCCCGCGTCTGAAACCGTCTCCAACAATGGATTTCTCACTTTTTCTAGAAATGACCTCAATCAGAATACCTTTAATAGTCCCACGGAGACCATTTACAGTCGTGATCTCCCAAGGACAAATATACTCGTAAGGACGTCAAAGTGACTGTTTTCCACCTCAAGAGGACACTGAGTAGGTCAAGTGGTGATACTAAAGCTTTAACTGTCAAATAAACAATAGTTTAAATTTGACAACGAAAATAATCTCCATGAATACAATATACTTAAATACTGTGATGATATATAAATGTGGATTCAACGTCTAAAGTGAATGTTCTGATGTTACGCGACAGTGAGAGAATGCACAAAAAACCCTCCAAATCTTACAGCTCGATTTAGAAAAAGATTTCTTTCTCATGAGTGGTGACTTCCCCTTTCGGTCTATGCATGATGGGAGATATCAGTGAAACTCAACTCGTCTGCATTATGCAAATGCTTCACGGGCCCACTCCCTGCACATGTGTACTGCAAGATGTTTTACATACAAACTAACACGCTTCAGTGCTTTAAAATCGCATTTCTGTATCCACTAAAGTAAGACTCAAAACAACAAATCCGGCTTCAGATTACTGGGAAGCAGTTTAACTAGAAACTGTGTGAAAAGATAAAACAGGATGGTGGTTAAAACAGCGTGCCAGTAACTGATAAAGAGAAACAAGCAAAATATGTACAGGAAAGCACAGACACCTCGATGTGAGAGTAGATAGCTTATAAGAAAATACAGAGTGGTGTAGGAACTGGTCCCAAAACTCAGATGTGAAGTCATGTGACCGTGCTGAAGTTCCTTTATAGCCCAACATTAGCCACCTTTAGCTTAGCGGTGGTGACGTGAAGTCATGTGACCGCGTTGTAGTTCCTTTATAGCCCAACATTAGCCGCCTTTAGCTTAGCGGTGGTGACGTGAAGTCATGTGACCGTGCTGTAGTTCCTTTATAGCCCAACATTAGCCGCCTTTAGCTTAGCGGTGGTGACGTGAAGTCATGTGACCGTGTTGTAGTTCCTTTATAGCCCAACATTAGCCGCCTTTAGCTTAGCGGTGGTGACGTGAAGTCATGTGACCGTGCTGTAGTTCCTTTATAGCCCAACATTAGCCTCCTTTAGCTTAGCGGTGGTGACGTGAAGTCATGTGACCGTGCTGTAGTTCCTTTATAGCCCAACATTAGCCACCTTTAGCTTAGCGGTGGTGACGTGAAGTCATGTGACCGTGCTGTAGTTCCTTTATAGCCCAACATTAGCCGCCTTTAGCTTAGCGGTGGTGACGTGAAGTCATGTGACCGTGCTGTAGTTCCTCTATAGCCCAACATTAGCCACCTTTAGCTTAGCGGTGGTGACATGAAGTCATGTGACCGTGCTGTAGTTCCTTTATAGCCCAACATTAGCCGCCTTTAGCTTAGCGGTGGTGAAGTGAAGTCATGTGATCGTGCTGTAGTTCCTTTATAGCCCAACATTAGCCACCTTTAGTTTAGCGGTGGTGACGTGAAGTCATGTGACCGTGCTGTAGTTCCTTTATAGCCCAACATTAGCCACCTTTAGCTTAGCGGTGGTGACGTGAAGTCATGTGACCGTGCTGTAGTTCCTTCATAGCCCAACGTTAGCTTTTTACATATAAATCATAAAGTGGTGTTAATATGTGGAGATTATCCTGCTAAACTAAACGTGTAAGTATCATAAACGTTTGTTTGACACCGAGATTATTTTTGGGGAAATTCCATTGGATTTAGTCGAGGGAACCTTTGCGAACTTCATTAATTCAATTTAATGAACTGATATTTTGAGGAATAAAACGTTGGAGAATGACTCAGGGCTGCGAATCAGAGGGGATTCTTGTCCAGCATGAGTCACAGTGACACTCTCCACCTGACAGCTGTGACAACTGATTACTAAATATATTGGAGGAATTGGACAATGCGGGCTTCATTTAATCTAATAAATGATATTTGTGTACCTTTATCAAAGCGTGTGTTGTAACAGTTATATTGAAGAGTGAAGAGGAGCTGAAGAAAGTAATCACACAAGAAGTTAAAGTAAGAATTGGCAATAAAAGAATATTAAATAACGTCCCATTTGAAATCACTCCCATTCATGGTTCGGTTAAGTGATAGAAGTCAGCATGTGCACATTTCAGGACGATTAAAGAGTTCGACAGGATTTCATGTCCCCAAATCAACCTCTTGATCCATCTCTGGCAGACCATTAGATACATGGTTATACAACAGGTCTTACATTTAAGCTATTGCAACGAGGTGGAAACTGCTGTGTGGAGTTCAGCCAGAGATGGAGCTGCCTAAGATTTGGGCTTCATTTGAGTGAGAGACACTCAAACTGTCATTAAATATAGGTGCGATGCCAATAGCACTTGGCCCAGACACACCAAGCTGACACCAAAGAACACGTCCCGACCGTTGTGTCGCCTCAGGTCTCTGCGTCTAGGCCAACAGGAACACACCGCAAAGACTTCAGCCGACGGCCAAGTAGCACGTACGAACTGCGCATGCGTGAGTGGCAATACCTCTCCTTACCAGCAGGAGGCGGTAGTGTGTATTCATCATTCAAAAGAGGCAACAACCGGAAGACAGACTGCGTGATATATACAAACGACAAATAGCGTGTGCGTTCCATTTTCACTCTCGTCCATCGAAGACTTGTGTCGTGCGGTCCTGGCGGTATCAGCCCTCGGACGGTAGCTTGTGGAAGCAGATAGATGAAAATGAAAAATAATAGCCGTCTGTGTGTGCCTTCTTAATTGTTTGTTTGCATACCTCGCTTCTCATGGACTGATTCGCTATGCTGAACAGCCAATCGGAGTGATTTATTTTGCCGACACCTTCCACCGCCGATTCAACTTGGCACTAGGGCTGAACGATTAATTAATTATATATATTATAATATTTTTTATTTCTTCTTGTGTGTCAGTCATCCACACCAATCAGAAGTGCTGTGCTCCACATGTACCAGCCATTGTTAACCAATCAGAATTGGCCCATGATGGAAGCTGATAGACAGATTGATCCAATCACTTGAAATTAGGGCTGTGCGATTATGGCAAAAATCATAATCACGATTATTTGGGTCAATAATAATAAAAATAAATTAGACCGAAATAAATTAAATCAAATGTGATGCAGTGCACGGTCACAACCTACTGAAAACTCCTTAACATATAGCCAACATTTTTGGTAAAACATATTCAACATATTCCACTCAGTTAAACGTTGAAGGCCGGCCAACCGTCATGGTCCAGAAGTAACAGGAAATAAATGTCGCTCGCGCTGAACACTCACAACACATGTCACTCCTACGTGGCCGAGTGGGCTTTTAGGGCACCCAGGAAAATAATCGTATTTTGTCAATTATGCTGTTTTCATAATTGTCGCAAACCATAATCGTAATCGCGATTAAAATACGATTCAAGCCCTACTTGAAATACTTTTCCAAATGGCTTCCAATGGAGCTTTAGATGCTTTGGTGAACCGTCTGAGTCAGGTTAGAGACGCTCCATCACGTGTTTCTATCACAGGGTGAGTCTGAAACTGAAGCTCGACTTTAAAGCACCCCGACGGAAGTTTAGTTCCTTCACTCGTAGCTCGGGCTGCGGGGCGCTAGAGACGGGAGCACGTTGATGCGACCTTCCTAGCCGGAGATATGGCCGCATTTTACAATAAACTTCCGTCGGGTCGCTTAAAAGCAAATATCGCAAATCCAATCGCGATATCCGTCAGAAAAAAAAATCACAATTCGATTATTTCCCCAAATCGTGCAGCCCTACTTGGCACGGCCGAAAAGACACGGCGGTGCGGGGGACACCAATCTGAGTAGGGCGACTGGACGCTCATCCACGGCCAGACATCTATCGACGGCCGAAATCGGCTCGGTGCGCCTTTAGATGTCTACAGTTACACAGGCTTCATTTCAACTATGTGCGCTCAATATAATGTTAATAATAAAAGAAAGCAAAAGTTGTTATATATATATATATATATATAGAAATATATATATATATTATTGTTATATATTTTTGTTTCTGACATGTTCAATAAATTGACTAAACTAAAGGCTGCTGGTGGCGACGTTAGTCCAGCGATAGAGAGTGAATGAAAGCGGGAGTAAATAAAGACTCGACAGATGCAGCCGCCGTCTCCCAGTGACACCGAGACGGGGGAGGAGCTAAAGGATGCTACATGCAAACAGCGCTTTAACACGGACCTACTTTCTCATGAGAGGAGCCTTTGTGCTGCGAGCAGAGCTGCTTAGTATTAGTATCAGCAGACTGATAGCTCTGCAGATGAAGAAAAGGAGCCACTATGAACACACTGCACCTCAGGAGAGCTTCTGTTCGATGCTGCACTGTATGCTGTGGCCTCCGGTGGAGTTACACGTTATGTAACGGTCCTCAATAAACAAAGCACGCCCTGGTTATCTTAGCATGTGTCTTTATGAGTGGTAGTTTCAATCGAGGGAGAGGCGTACTCTATGTTATTGTACAATACTTTTATTTGATCTCTATTTTTGGATGGATCAAAACCAAATTTCCTCCCGGGGGTAATTTAATATTCTCGGATATGTAACCAAATGAGCAAGGGAGGCGTGTGGCGCAGTGGGCTAGTGCGTTGGTGTTCAAACCCCACTGCAGTCAGCATGTCGCCCAAATTGCTGGGGATTGCCCACAGTATTGAGTATTTTAGTCGCTTTGGATAAAAGCGTCCAACAAGTGACATGTCAGAACAGAAGCAAAGTGAGATACTCAAGACTTATCTCCAGGACATTAGCACCAAACAGAGTTTCACACCCCCAAAGGCATACTCAATGATATTGGTAGGTTACTTTATTATTAACATTTGTTTGTTTACATACTGTATATGTGATGGATTATATGCAGCGAGGAGGTCAATATTGTACCTCTCGTTGCACAGTATCCCTTACTTAACAATCTCGGAAATGTCCAAATCAACCAATCATATTTCCTTCACATAAACATTATCTTTTTTTCCACAAGAGGCATACGATAAGTACTAAGGATGCATATCGTGATACTTTGAAAATGTATCATCCCACAATTACTCCCATGACGCGCATTACGATATAGTTAACATGTCAAATGAATATTAAATTAAATTGTGGGACTTCTTGGACCTTTGAGTGCTGAACAAACGATGAAAGACACATACCAAATATGAAGAAAACCGATTATGGAATATCTCTTATAACACATCAGGTGCGCCGCGTGAATAGCACATCTTGTCGATGCAAACAGACCGTTATAGCCCCGTTATAATGAAGTTAAACCTGAGATTTGACGAGAGAACAAAATACATAATAGAATAAAGGTCATGAGATCTCGGCATTGCACAAACAAACAAATCTCATCTTTGAAATCAACATTTGCCGTCACTGGTGAGAGAAAACAAATCCCACCACGGTTCATTTGTGGGACTTACCTTTCTAGTATCGATGAAAGATACATAAAATATGAAGAAA
>CM070491.1:36254852-36337352 GCA_036324585.1 Champsocephalus esox | reverse complement strand
AATTGGACTGTACTTATATAGCGCTTTATCCAGTCTTTACGACCCCTCAAATCACTTTACATACTACATGCCATTCACACCCATTCATACAGAGCAGTGCCACTTGCTCTAGGACCTAACATTCACACACCGTTGGCCATCGGGAGCAACTCAGGGTTAAGTATCTCGCCCAAGGATACATCGACATGTTGACTGCACGGGCTGGGATCGAACCCACAACCTTCTGGTTGAAAGACGACCGCACTCCCTCGCAGCCACAGTCGCCCTAAAATGTATAATATTTTAGAAAAATAGGTAATTTTTGTACTGAACATTTTGGATCAAATGAAACCGAATGTAAAATCAAACACTATGTTATTTTACTGCGATTAAAACACTACTTATATCCTACAGATGTTTTCTGTTCAAACTCAAACTTACCGCGTGTAACCATGTTTAATTCAACGCACTACGGATATGATTTACTACACAGGAAATAAGAACAGCAAGAGCAGACTTCCCCGCAGCGCATCGCCATGAGTAACAGACATGTCTTGACGTTTGAATCGAATACCTCGGTTTCACTTACCTTGAGGACTTCTCCACGCTTGAAACTAAGCTCGTCATCAGCAGTGGCTTTGAAATCGTATTTTGCTATGGCCTCCATGCTTGTAGTGGTTGCTGGAGAGAAACAAAAAATCACTTGCTTGTCTGTGGTTGTGTTTCAGGGGTTGAATAAAAAATAAAAACACGTATCCAGGCTCCTGTGGCCAGATAATATCCTCCGAGTCTCTCCTCCCGTCTATGACCCGCTCCTTTAGGGCTGAGACCTCACATGCAGGTCACAGGAAGGTACCTGCAAACAACAAACAACATGCAATTAGATGCAAATATAGAGAGGAACAATGTGTGTAAAGGTTTTGAGCTACAGTGCAGTTGTTGGCAATGAACACCTTAAGCTCCTACAACAATACTTTACACTCAAGGCATAAAGAAAAATACTTAAAATAGCGGGAGAAAAGTGAATTTTAAGACCTCATCGGCAGTTGGAGTTCTAACCGGTTACCATGGCGACACACTTTACCTCACATTGACTATATACAGTATTGATCGTCCTTCCTCCTTATCTTCCAACCATTTGGACGCAGACTTGCATTTCCCCCATAACGATGTTGCTTAGCAACCGGCGTAAACGGGCCTTCGCGCGCTATCAAGCAGTGAGCGCGCGATGTCCTGTTCAGATGACGTCCAATCCAACGGGATGCCATCAATAAACTAAATAAATAGATAGATTATTTGCAATTTGGTGCTATATGTATTTTAAAAATATATATATTATTGAATTTCAGGGGGGGCGCGGGGCTCCGTTGGCGGGGCGCAGCACCCCTCCAAGACAATGGTAGGGGAAACACTGGAATCTCACTACACACCTACGCCATGATTACATTCAGGCAGCCTGTAGAACACAACCTCTCTGGACAATTTATATACTTATTGGAAACAAGCTACAAAATGTAATACCTTGGAAAATAATACTTTTTAATAGCCTTGATTTTCGCTAAATTGATTGATCTACTTTTAATACGTTTTAAGACCAAAGAAATCCCAAATTCAGGATCAATATAGTATGTCTAATTGAATATAATCTAATATTAAGTACAGGTTATTGGGAGCTGCAAGGATATCCAGGCCCAAAACTCGTATTTACTACGATTCTTATTTTTAAAAAGTAAAATCTGTTAAAAGAACTTGTATTTTCCAAATCCAGCACAAATACGAATGTCAAACATATCATCAATCAATCAATGTTTATTTATATAGCCCAATATCACAAATATTATTTACACATATGTGTAAAAGTGTTTAGGTCCACAGGCTACAGCTGCAGTTGATCTGTCTAACTTTGAGAGGACACGAGGACATCGAATTCACTCGTTCAATCAATAGCAACTCGAAGTGACTTTCTTGACAGCATGCCACCTGGCCTGGATAAGTCACTCAGTATCCTTCTTAAAGCTGGCAGTGATACGCCGGCTAACCCTACAGTTGCTGAGTTAAATGGATAAAGCCGTGTTATCTCATTAAGTTGTTCTCCAATATGCCACCGTGTAGCTCCGACAGCTCTCGCACCAATAAAGCCCTGCGTCGAATAACACGGGACGGATAGACTAAACACGGCGGCAATCTTATGGCCAATTATCTACTTCTTTAAAAAAACAATCCATGTTTTCTGCTGCTGGATAATCAGTTCATGTTACAGTACAGGCGATCAGCGGTGGAACACTGTGTTATAATGTTATTCTACTTTATTATTGATGTAAAAAGTACAATATTTCCCGCAGAAAATAGATATCCTTCAAGTAAAGTACAATTTTGGAGGTAATTCACCTGAGTATTATCATGTTATACTACTTCTACTTCCACTATATTTTAGAAAGCCAATATTGTAATATCCACTACCTTCATCCCATACTTGATTAAAGTTATTAGCAAATCAAATCGGTGAATTAATACCGATTTGTCGTATCATTATAGGTTAAGATATCCCCCAGCAGTATACAAAGTAATTCCAATAAGCTCGACACTAAGCGACCTCATTAAAAGATCAAAAATAATCCAGTAATTAAATATAAATGATTCAGGAGTGGGCCACTATGTTTTAATGTTTGGTATTTTAAGTATATTTGGATGCCAATACTTTGTACTGTACTTATGTAAGGTTTTAAATGCAGGACCGTTACTTGTTATTGTCTATTTTACCTAAGCATACAATCTGAACACACAGGACAGCTAGTCATTTGACGTAACGGTACGTATTAAAATGTAGCCTGCAGCCTTTGTTTACAGCAGCACAACTGTCAACAACACCATGAAGACAGACACACAACAAAGCACACAGGGACAGAAGTACATCAGTGAAGACAAAGTGAAGAAAAGGGAAGCTGAAGAGGTAAGGGAAGCCATAACCCTGAAGCATGTACAACCTTCTCACAGTCAAAACTATCGCAGAAATATACAATTTATCACATTTTCACTGTCTTTCACGCCACTTGGAGCAGAGCTTCTTCCATCTCTGCACTTTACTCATATACGGCTTTGAATGCAGGACTTGTACTTGTTATTTATACACTTTAGTAATGCCTCTTAAGCTACATCAGTGAAGATAAAGTAAAGAAAAGGGAAGCTGAAGACGAAAGGGAAGCAGTCTGCCACAACCCTGAAGCTTTGACAACCTGCTCGTGATTCTTTACAGTCAAAACTATGGCAGAAATATACAATTCAGAGCATTGTAACAGTTTTCTCACGCCCCTCCGCGAGTTGATGGCCCTTATTTACATCATTAGGGTCTACAAAGTTGTAAAATGTGCTTTTGAGTTTGATAGGCTTGCCAAGCATAATGTCCACTGCCTTCTAGTCAGTATCTTTGTATTAAGCTATGGCAGAAATATACATTTGAAAGCATATTTAGCTCTAGTTATTGACACCACTTCAATAGGATTTAAGCACTTCTTCCACCTCTGCAATACGTAGGTACTTTACTCGTATAAGGTGTTGAATGCAGAACATATACAACCTTCTCATGATTCTTTACAGTCAAAACCATGGCTCAAATATAAGATTTTTAGCATATATAGCTCACATTTTTGACTGTTTTTAACGCCACTTCGGGACAGCCACAACCCTCAATCATATACAACCTTCTCGTGATTCTTTATAACATTTTTCGCTCACATTTGGACTGTTTTTCACACCACTCGGAGCGGATCGATTCCGTTCCAGCTAACAGAGAGCTAGCATGCCGGCTAACGGTCGTACAACAATAACTGCGATGCGGTGTGACTACTAAACTTAACATATATATATTAAACCAGGCAAAACGGGCACATTAACGCTGACACTACTCGCCACAAGTGTCCAGTTGGGAATACACACGAGCTAAAGCGGGAGGCCTACGAGCTAGCTTCACGTTGGCAGATGTGAAAAGGCAGAAAACACCTTTTTTTTTCGTAACGCTAGCTGTTGTTGCTAGCTCAGTTAGCCCGCAGCTAAGCTAATTGAAGCAAAGACCTCCAGGAAGTGAAGCCGACCGTTGAGGCAGATTTTTGAAATTGGCACAGTGGCCACGAAGCGGTACTACAGCTTCCGTGACGTCATAATGGCCCAAATAGACTGGTTCCCCATTGATTTACAATTGGGGAAAGTCAGAATCAGAATATAGGGGACATTTAACAGCAAAAGTGAACATAGAGACAACTAATACAACACTAATAGATAAGGGAATGCAAATAGCATTACATAAAAACGTTTTTTCCAATTTAAAACTAACATTCGTGATACATTTCTCAAGTCAAGTCAGTGGATTGGAGAGTATTCCATTTTATTCTGTAAATATTTTATAATGTTTAGATACTACTCTGAATATAGGTACTGTTTACTGAGAATATGTATGTATTGTTTTTAAATTGTAAAATGTTTGCCTTTATTTTATTTGTATTTTTTCTAGTTCACATATTCCATAATACTGTTTATAATTGTTTCCACTTTTTAAATAATTTCCCGCATTAATTAAGTATACCATTCATTTGACTGACAGATAGCAGCAGATCGTAGGCGGGGCTTAAGGTAAAACCTCCACTGCGCATGCTCAATGGGCCCACATACGGGTACTTTCTGAATCTACAGTCGCTCCTTTTTGGGGCTTCAAGCGCCTCTGAGCAGCTCTCATAGGAATGAACGGCATCCTCCACCAGTTCTCTTTAAAACATCCATGCACTGAACTTGACTAGCCTGCGTCGGGTAAAGGAAACACTGCACAACTTTAAAGAGAAAAGCATTAAAAACTCACCACTCAGAATATATTCCGTTTCGATGCTGCCACCGTAACAAAACCCTGTATGGTGTTTCTAATCCACTCCCTGCTTCTTCCTCTGTAGAGGCAACAAAACGCTGTAATGTCTCAGGCTGGTCGTCCTACATGTAGCTGCTAGCAGAAGGGTTTATTTCCGCTTCCTTCCCCCAGAACAGGGAGGGTCTGCCCGCTGTTGTGACTGGAGCTCCTCCCTGTCAGTCTACCACCATGGACTGTTACTTATTTATTCATTAAGCTTACTGTATTTATTTATTTTCCTGACATGTGTATATTTTACTTTACTGCATTACTTGCCAGAGGTGGGAAGCAACTAAGTAGATTTATTCAAGTACTGTATTTAAGTTACATCTTGAGGTACTTGTACTTTACTTGAGTATTTCCATGTTATGCTAGTTATACCCCACTACAGTTCAGAGGTACATGGTGTACTTTTACTCCACTACATGTATTTAATACCTTTAGTTACTTCACAGATGTGGATGAATGATGTGAAATCTAACCAAGTGTTGAATCAGACTTTAGTTCCACCTGGAGTAAATCCACCAGCTACCCTGCAGTCTACAAAGTACTTCAGACTAGCTGCACCTCCACCAGCTACCCTGCAGTCTACAAAGTACTTCAGACTAGCTGCACCTTCACCAGCTACCCTGCAGTCTACAAAGTACTTCAGACTAGCTGCACCTCCACCAGCTACCCTGCAGTCTACAAAGTACTTCAGACTAGCTGCTCCTCCACCAGCTACCCTGCAGTCTACAAAGTACTTCAGACTAGCTGCACCTCCACCAGCTACCCTGCAGTCTACAAAGTACTTCAGACTAGCTGCACCTTCACCAGCTACCCTGCAGTCTACAAAGTACTTCAGACTAGCTGCACCTCCACCAGCTACCCTGCAGTCTACAAAGTACTTCAGACTAGCTGCACCTCCACCAGCTACCCTGCAGTCTACAAAGTACTTCAGACTAGCTGCTCCTTCACCAGCTACCCTGCAGTCTACAAAGTACTTCAGACTAGCTGCACCTCCACCAGCTACCCTGCAGTCTACAAAGTACTTCAGACTAGCTGCACCTCCACCAGCTACCCTGCAGTCTACAAAGTACTTCAGACTAGCTGCACCTCCACCAGCTACCCTGCAGTCTACAAAGTACTTCAGACTAGCTGCACCTTCACCAGCTACCCTGCAGTCTACAAAGTACTTCAGACTAGCTGCACCTCCACCAGCTACCCTGCAGTCTACAAAGTACTTCAGACTAGCTGCTCCTCCACCAGCTACCCTGCAGTCTACAAAGTACTTCAGACTAGCTGCACCTCCACCAGCTACCCTGCAGTCTACAAAGTACTTCAGACTAGCTGCACCTTCACCAGCTACCCTGCAGTCTACAAAGTACTTCAGACTAGCTGCACCTCCACCAGCTACCCTGCAGTCTACAAAGTACTTCAGACTAGCTGCACCTCCACCAGCTACCCTGCAGTCTACAAAGTACTTCAGACTAGCTGCTCCTTCACCAGCTACCCTGCAGTCTACAAAGTACTTCAGACTAGCTGCACCTCCACCAGCTACCCTGCAGTCTACAAAGTACTTCAGACTAGCTGCACCTCCACCAGCTACCCTGCAGTCTACAAAGTACTTCAGACTAGCTGCACCTCCACCAGCTACCCTGCAGTCTACAAAGTACTTCAGACTAGCTGCTCCTTCACCAGCTCTGAGAACACTTTAATGATCAATCATTATAAAACACATCATATATATTATTCTGAAATGGACCAATCTGCACAACGAATACTTTCACTGTCTTTACTATATTTAGATGAGAATACTTTCTACTTTCACTTGAGGGACATTTTGAATACAGGACTTTTACTGTAACAGAGTATTCCTACACTCTGGTACTTCTACTTTCACTCAAGTACAAGATCTGAGTACTTCTACTTTTACTCAAGTACAAGATCTGAGTACTTCTACTTTCACTCAAATACAAGATCTGAGTACTTCTACTTTCACTCAAGTACAATATCTGAGTACTTCTACTTTTACTCAAGTACAAGACCTGAGTACTTCTACTTTTACTCAAGTATAAGATCGAGTACTTCTACTTTTACTCAAGTACAAGATCCGAGTACTTCTACTTTTACATAAGTACAAGATCCGAGTACTTCTACTTTTACTTAAGTACAAGATCTAAGTGTAAATAGTTAAGTAAAGTTGAAGTACCTCGAATTTGTACTTAAGTAGCTAACAGTACTTGTTTAAATGTAGTTATTTACATCCCGGCACTGGCTGTTTACCGCTGTCCTCAACTGGCTCGACTTATCCCTGTGATTATTATAAGCAGCTTAATACTAATACCAAATAATAGTATGTACTTTATGACATAGATCTATATATACAGTGTTGGAAGAAGTACAAACATGATTCACTTAAGTAAAAGTAATAGTAGATTATATTATTGTAATTAACTCATTGACAGATTTCTTTACATCAGACTTTTATAGCTGCTCTCATCTTTCCATCTAGATTCACGGAGACTAACATTAGAGGGCAAGACAACATACATTATTCCATTTCAGGCATTAAATATTTAGTTCGTGTGGCAAAATAAGGCAAGATGGAACACAGGTCAAATGCGATAGATAAGGTTATGGCGTCCTGATGCTGTAATATACGACACGGCTGTTTGCCACAACAGTGCTTTGACATAAGAGTAGAAATGCATTTGGGACAAAAACGGCACCGTATGCAATCATATTATTCACACACTCATGATTGATGCCTGGCGGACATGTAGCTAAATGTGCTGTAAATGTATTATTTTAATGATCTCTGGAACAATGTATTTAAAGAAGCGGTCCTATATTAGATGAAATTGTATTCTTTCTGCTTTGTTGAACCCAAATTGCGTGTTGTAGCATGTTAACACGGATGTGCACATGAGTTAACCACAGCTCTAAAAAGTATTGAATTATTAACAGTTGAAAGATATATATATATATATAGAATATACCCAATATAAATATACAGAATAAGTACGAATACACTGTAATACACCAATCTACTAATACAAAATATGAACAAAGGCTACTATACCCTATTTATTTGACATCTGCTTGACATGGATAGGAGGGTGCATTTAAATACCTGGACAATGCTGACACCTAGTGGAGAAGTCTAACATCGAAATGCAGTTTTTGCAATATGACATGTTACTTATTTTAGTTTATTTATTTTAGTTTAGTTTATTTATTTATTTTCGAGCGTGTAAAACACAAGAAAATACAAATGAAACAAAAGATGATACAGACATGATACAGTACTATACAAATGAATGCAATAACTAAACGAAATATTTAAATAATAATTGAATAATCTGTAGTATCATTGTCTGAACAATAAACAACAAAAAACAACAACACTTTAGCTAATTACACGTCCGACAATATACTAGAATACAAGCTGTTCATTAATAATACAAATTAAATGGTATGGCATTTGTGTTTCACAGGATGCAGCTGAAAGTGCTATGACACCTTAAAAGCATCAAATAAGATAGCATTTCATATAAGTTAGAGGCTATAATATAATATGCAGCATGCGTACCCGATTACAGACATGATACATTTTACACGCACTATATTCATACATGATTAATACAATATACACACATACATGGAATAGAGGGAGGTAAATACAATACAATAAAATAAGGCAAAAGTTAATCACTGATAACCCAAACAGTCAAAGTAAGACAGAAATGAGACAAAATGATTAAACAGAAAATATTATGGAATAAAAATGTGATTTAAAAATAAAAATATATGTAATTAAAAAAATGAAAATGAAATGTAAAAATGTACAAAATTAGAAATGACACTTTTTGTTTGGAAATGGAAATTAAACAAATAAACAAAGAACAATAGAACGTTTGTACTGCTTATTGTAAGCTAAGTACAATTTAGTCATTGTAAATCATGCACATCCCGTCAGAGGTTCATAGGATGAGTGCATTGGTATTATGGGATGATACATCTTTTCATAATATGATGTACAGGACTCACAGTAATGAAGCTCAGCGCAAGTTCAACCGTCTTTACTCATTCTTTGACTATTTCCATGTTACTACTCTCTCTCCTCTCAATAAGTGATCGGGGGCGTCACTCCCCAGCTTAACCAATCAATTCGCTCTATTCTCACAAGCCTATCATAGCGCTCTGCTAACCTTTTTAACTGCTGACAGCTGTCATTTCAGGTGACTCAATGCAACCCTCCTCCATCCCTTTTCACCTGCTGTCCCTCTGAATCCAGGGTCAAGCTAAGCCCCTCCCCTTCAGACCCACCCCAACTATCCATTCACCACCACCAGGGTCAAGCAAAGCCCCTTCCCTTCAGACCGAACCCAACTATCCATTCACCACCACCAGGGTCAAGCTAAGCCACTCCCCTTCAGACCGAACCCAACTATCCATTCACCAGGGTCAACCTAAGCCCCTCCCCTTCAGACCGAACCCAACTATCCATTCACCACCGCCGGTGTCAAGCTATGCCCCTCCTCTTCAAACCGACCCTAACTATCCATTCACCACCACCAGGGTCAAGCTAAGCCCCTCCTCTTCAGACTGACCCCAACTATCCATTCACCACCACCAGGGTCAAGCTAAGCCACTCCCCTTCAGACCGACCCCAACTATCCATTCACCACCACCAGGGTCAAGCTAAGCCCCTCCCCTTCAGACCGACCCTAACTATCCATTTACCACCACCAGTGTCAAGCTAAGCCCCTCCCCTTCAGACCGACCCCAACTATCCATTCACCACCACCAGGGTCAAGCTAAGCCCCTCCCCTTCAGACCGACCCCAACCATCCATTCACCACCACCAGGGTCAAGCTAAGCCCCTCCCCTTCAGACCGACCCCAACTATCCATTCACCACTACCAGGATCAAGCTAAGCCACTCCCCTTCAGACCGACCCCAACTATCCATTCACCACCACCAGGGTCAAGCTAAGCCACTCCCCTTCAGACCGAACCCAACTTTCCATTCACCACCACCAGGGTCAAGTTAAGCCCCTCCCCTTCAGACCGACCCCAACTATCCATTCACCACCACCAGGGTCAAGCTAAGCCCCTCCTCTTCAAACCGACCCTAACTATCCATTCACCAGGGTCAAGCTAAGCCCCTCCCCTTCAGACCGAACCCAACTATCCATTCACCAGGGTCAAGCTAAGCCCCTCCCCTTCAGACCGACCCCAACTATCCATTCACCACCACCAGGGTCAAGCTAAGCCCCTCCCCTTCAGACCGAACCCAACTATCCATTCACCACCACCAGGGTCAAGCTAAGCCACTCCCCTTCAGACCGACCCCAACTATCCATTCACCACCACCAGGGTCAAGCTAAGCCACTCCCCTTCAGACCGACCCCAACTATCCATTCACCACCACCAGGGTCAAGCTAAGCCCCTCCCCTTCAGACCGAACCCAACTATCCATTCACCACCACCAGGGTCAAGCTAAGCCACTCCCCTTCAGACCGACCCCAACTATCCATTCACCACCACCAGGGTCAAGCTAAGCCCCTCCCCTTCAGACCGACCCTAACTATCCATTCACCACCACCAGGGTCAAGCTAAGCCCCACCTCTTCAAACCGACCCCAACTATCCATTCACCACCACCAGGGTCAAGCTAAGCCCCTCCCCTTCAGACCGAACCCAACTATCCATTCACCACCACCAGTGTCAAGCTAAGCCACTCCCCTTCAGACCGACCCCAACTATCCATTCACCACCACCAGGGTCAAGCTAAGCCCCTCCCCTTCAGAACGAACCCAACTATCCATTCACCACCACCAGGGTCAAGCTAAGCCACTCCCCTTCAGACCGACCCCAACTATCCATTCACCACCACCAGGGTCAAGCTAAGCCCCTCCCCTTCAGACCGACCCCAACTATCCATTCACCACCACCAGGGTCAAGCTAAGCCCCTCCCCTTCAGACCGACCCTAACTATCCATTCACCACCACCAGTGTCAAGCTAAGCCCCTTCAGACCGACCCTAACTATCCATTCACCACCACCAGGGTCAAGCTAAGCCCCTCCCCTTCAGACCGACCCCAACTATCCATTCACCACTACCAGGATCAAGCTAAGCCACTCCCCTTCAGACCGACCCCAACTATCCATTCACCACCACCAGGGTCAAGCTAAGCCCCTCCCCTTCAGACCGACCCTAACTATCCATTCACCACCACCAGTGTCAAGCTAAGCCCCTCCCCTTCAGACCGACCCTAACTATCCATTCACCACCACCAGGGTCAAGCTAAGCCCCTCCCCTTCAGACCGACCCCAACTATCCATTCACCACCACCAGGATCAAGCTAAGCCACTCCCCTTCAGACCGACCCCAACTATCCATTCACCACCACCAGGGTCAAGCTAAGCCCCTCCCCTTCAGACCGACCCCAACTATCCATTCACCACCACCAGGGTCAAGCTAAGCCACTCCCCTTCAGACCGACCCCAACTATCCATTCACCACCACCAGGGTCAAGCTAAGCCCCTCCCCTTCAGACCGACCCCAACTATCCATTCACCACCACCAGGGTCAAGTTAAGCCCCTCCCCTTCAGACCGAACCCAACTATCCATTCACCAGGGTCAAGCTAAGCCCCTCCCCTTCAGACCGACCCCAACTATCCATTCACCACCACCAGGGTCAAGCTAAGCCCCTCCCCTTCAGACCGAACCCAACTATCCATTCACCAGGGTCAAGCTAAGCCCCTCCCCTTCAGACCGAACCCAACTTTCCATTCACCACCACCAGGGTCAAGTTAAGCCCCTCCCCTTCAGACCAAACCCAACTATCCATTCCCACCACCAGGGTCAAGTTAAGCCCCTCCCCTTCAGACCGAACCCAACTATCCATTCACCAGGGTCAAGCTAAGCCCCTCCCCTTCAGACCGACCCCAACTTTCCATTCACCACCACCAGGGTCAAGTTAAGCCCCTCCCCTTCAGACCGAACCCAACTTTCCATTCACCACCACCAGTGTCAAGCTAAGCCCCTCCCCTTCAGACCGACCCCAACTATCCATTCACCACCACCAGTGTCAAGCTAAGCCCCTCCCCTTCAGACCGACCCCAACTATCTATTCACCACCACCAGTGTCAAGCTAAGCCCCTCCCCTTCAGACCGAACCCAACTTTCCATTCACCATCACCAGGGTCAAGTTAAGCCCCTCCCCTTCAGACCGAACCCAACTTTCCATTCACCACCACCAGGGTCAAGCTAAGCCCCTCCCCTTCAGACCGAATCCAACTATCCATTCACCAGGGTCAAGCTAAGCCCCTCCCCTTCAGACCAAACCCAACTATCCATTCACCACCACCTGGGTCTAGACCCCGGGGGGTTTCATCGGATCCGTTCTCCCCTCCCGAATGATACTCCCGCACAACGGGGCCTAATCGCCAAAACTCCATTACATTCATTTGATGTATTCCTGGCGATAAATACGTGTTCTTTCATCGACACCGTCTCTCCTGATTGAAAAGCCACAGGGTGCTGCAGGCGATAAAGATGGACATGTACTCTTTTAACAAGGAGACACCTCGAATATCTTTATTGACATGAACATAATGACATTGTGAAAGCATTGTCCAAATTATGGAAATTACAACATGCATCTGTACATAAAGCTTTGGAGACTGTGCGTTTTGACGAAAAGCAGAATTAACAACGTCCCTTGAACCCTCATGCCATCTCCTCACATCGTACTGTGACGATACAGGCTAATTATAGATTACCGTGCAGTATATATATACCCAGATACCGTGGAAGAACAAGAGAGGAGAGCTGGTGTAAATAAAGCCCTTCAGTCTCTCTCCCTCTCTCTCTCTCTCTCTCTCTCTCTCTCTCTCTCTCTCTCTCTCTCTCTCTCTCTCCTCTCTCTCTCTCTCTCTCTCTCTCTCCCTCTCTCTCTCTCTCTCTCTCTCCCTCTCTCTCTCTCTCTCTCCCTCTCTCTCTCTCCCTCTCTCCCTCTCTCTCTCTCTCTCTCTCTCCCTCTCTCTCTCCCTCTCTCTCTCTCTCTCTCTCTCTCTCTCCCTCTCTCTCTCTCCCTCTCTCTCTCTCTCTCTCTCTCTCTCTCTCTCTCTCTCTCTCGTTGGCTTTTTCTTTTTTAGTGCGAAGCAGGAGGGTAACAAACATCTTCATTCAGTCGTACTGGACTCGCTCAGAACAGATATATTATATATTATTATTCTTACTTTAAAGGAAGACCACGAAAAGCTCTTTGGGATGGACTTTGAAATCATTTCAAATGCATCTTTTCCATCCCTTCAGTTCGGCTGAGAATCTAACAGAAGGTAGGTAGTTTTATTTCTCCTCTCTGACAGTGCTTTGGCTTCAGTGAAGTACCTGCTTTAGCTTGTGTTGATGTTCTGAGTGGCTTGAGAGTCACGTAGGGAAGTGTTTTCAACAGTTCTGAATCGATAGTGCTTCGTCACAGATGAAAAAATACGTGTTGAATCATTTCATCAGATTTGTTGTTTGGATTGATTTATGATTTTGTTTCCTCAGAGTATGAGCAGTACATCAACGGGCTCATGCCAAGCATCTTTGGTGTCATCTGTTTCCTCGGGACCTTTGGAAACTCCATCGTCATCTACACCATTGTGAAGAAAACCAAGTTCTGCTCGCAGCAAACCGTGCCAGACATCCTTATCTTCAGCCTGTCCACCGCTGACCTCCTCTTTCTCCTCGGCATGCCGTTTCTCATCCACCAGCTCCTGGGTAACGGGTCGTGGTGCTTCGGGGGCACCATGTGCACCGTCATCACCGCTCTGGACTCTAACATCCAGATGGTCAGCACCTACATCCTGACCGTGATGACTCTGGATCGCTACCTGGCAACGGTTCACCCCATTCGCTTCAAACATGTCCGAACGCCCTTCGTAGCCGGGGCGGCGGTGGCTCTGGTTTGGGTTTTTTCTCTTCTCTCCATCACTCCGGTCTGGATGTACACAGGACTCATGCGTCGGAAGGATGGCTCGGTTGGATGCGCCTTATTGCTGCCCAACCCAGCGACAGACACATACTGGTTCACCCTCTACCAGTTCTTCTTGGCCTTCGCTCTGCCATGGCTGATCATCTGTGGGGTTTTCTTCAAGATGCTCCAGAATATGTCCGCCACAGTCGCTCCCTTGCCCCAGCGCAGCCTGAGGGTTCGGACCAGAAAGGTGACCCGTATGGCGGTGGTTATCTGCCTGGCGTTCTTCATCTGCTGGGCCCCGTATTACATCCTGCAGCTGGCCCACCTCGGAGTGCAACGGCCCACTTTTGCTTTTCAGTACGCCTATAACATTGCCATCAGCATGGGCTATGCTAACAGCTGCATCAACCCGTTTATCTACATCGTGTTGAGTGAAACCTTTAAGAGGAAGTTCATCGTGGCCGTGCAGCCGTCCCACTGCAGGGTCTTCAGAGTGGCCCCTGCTGCTCTGGCTGATGGCAGCATGAGTCTGAGGTTGGCTCCTGACAGCTCTCAACCCTCTCAGTCAGCAAGGGAACTGCTTCAGAGCATGCTGCCTGTCACTGTGGCTGTGCACTGAAGAGGAGACTTGACCGGCAACAGCCAACCGCCAACCGCTGTCTCCAAAGGTCAATCGCCAACAGCCTTTGCAAATAGCCAACTGCCAATGGCTTGACCCGATGACCAATGGTCAACCGCCAACCATGATCTTCAAAGGTCAATCGTCAACAGCTTTCGCCAATGGCTTGACCGAATCTGTCATGGTTTTGGATTTATGTCGCCATTTTCCAGTTTTATTTTCAAATTCTGTTCTCCCTTTGTCTGATTATCTCTTTGTGTTGCTGCCCCCCCTGCCCAGCTGTGTCTTCTCCTGTGATTCCCCTTCTGTGTTTTGTCTTCTCCTTTGCTCCATGTTCGGTCGTCGTATTTTCGTCAATGTTCCCCGCCTGTCTGTGAGTGTGTTGTATTGCCAATGACCAACCGCCAACTCCCCATTGGTGCCAACAGCTTTTACCGATAGCCCGACAACAATAGGCAATGGTTGGCCGCCAATGGCCACCTGCCATTTCTGACTGCTGCGTATCCCTCAGGAAACACCTCTGTTTACATGAATACATAATGGCCATTACAAATGCTGGGGTGGAAGAAGTACACACAACCTTTACTAAAGTAATACTACTAATACCACACTGTGAAAGCAGCAAGGTTTATGAATAAGTATAAAAATAAATATGCTCCCTGTCAGTGTTTTACTGTTATGTTTGTGTTGGATGTGCGTTTTCCATTTGACTGCTGTACGTGTGTAAGGCTGCTTTCAGCTTCCTTTGTTTGCAACGGATCCATGATGCCTTGATTGAACATGTTGATTTAATCTGATCACGAAGAACACTTTCTCAAAACCAGAGGTGGAAGAAGTACTCAGATCTTGTAATTGAGTAAAAGTAGAAGTACTGCTCCAAACACTAGGATGGGTCAGATGCAGAGAAACCGTTTCATTACTAGTACCTGTACTACGTAACGACAATAAAAGAGGAAAAAAAGTATTGGCATCAAAATATAGTTAAAGTAGCGACAGTAAAAGTAGAAGTACTCAGATCTTGTACTTGAGTAAAAGTAGAAGTACTCAGATATTGTACTTGAGTAAAGTAGAAGTACTCAGATCTAGTATTTGAGTAAAAAGTAGAAGTACTCAGATATTGTACTTGAGTAAAAGGAGAAGTACTCAGATATTGTACTTGAGTAAAAGTAGAAGTATTCAGATCTAGTATTTGAGTTAAAAGGAGAAGTACTCAGATCTTGTACTTGAGTAAAAGTAGAAGTACTCAGATATTGTACTTGAGTAAAAGTAGAAGTACTCAGATATTGTACTTGAGTAAAAGTAGAAGTACTCAGATCTAGTATTTGAGTAAAAGTAGAAGTACTCAGATATTGTACTTGAGTAAAAGTAGAAGTACTCAGATCTAGTACTTTGAGTAAAAGAGAAGTACTCAGATCTTGTACTTGAGTAAAAGTAGAAGTACTCAGATCTTGTACTTGAGTAAAAGTAGAAGTACTCAGATCTTGTATTTGAGTAAAAGTAGAAGTACTCAGATATTGTACTTGAGTAAAAGTAGAAGTACGCAGATCTTGTACTTGAGTAAAAGTAGAAGTACTCAGGTCTAGTATTTGAGTAAAAGTAGAAGTACTCAGGTCTTGTACTTGAGTAAAAGTAGAAGTACTCAGATCGTGTACTTGAGTAAAAGTAGAAGTACTCAGATCTTGTACTTGAGTAAAAGGAGAAGTACTCAGGTCTTGTTCTTGAGTAAAAGTAGAAGTACTCAGATCTTGTACTTGAGTAAAAGTAGAAGTATTCAGATCTAGTATTTGAGTTAAAGGAGAAGTACTCAGATCTTGTACTTGAGTAAAAGTAGAAGTACTCAGATATTGTACTTGAGTAAAAGTAGAAGTACTCAGATCTAGTATTTGAGTAAAAAGAGAAGTACTCAGATATTGTACTTGAGTAAAAGTAGAAGTACTCAGATCTTGTACTTGAGTAAAAGGAGAAGTACTCAGATCTTGTATTTGAGTTAAAGGAGAAGTACTCAGATATTGTACTTGAGTAAAAGTAGAAGTACTCAGATCTAGTATTTGAGTAAAAGTAGAAGTACTCAGATCTTGTACTTGAGTAAAAGGAGAAGTACTCAGATATTGTACTTGAGTAAAAGTAGAAGTACTCAGATCTAGTATTTGAGTAAAAGTAGAAGTACTCAGGTATTGTACTTGAGTAAAAGTAGAAGTACGCAGATCTTGTACTTGAGTAAAAGTAGAAGTACTCAGGTCGAGTATTTGAGTAAAAGTAGAAGTACTCAGGTCTTGTACTTGAGTAAAAGTAGAAGTACTCAGATCTTGTACTTGAGTAAAAGTAGAAGTACTCAGATATTGTACTTGAGTAAAAGTAGAAGTACCAGAGTGTAGTAATACTCTGTCACAGTAAAAGTCCTCATTCAAAATGTTCCTCAAGTGAAAGTAGAAAGTATTCTCATCTAAATATAGTAAAGACAGTGAAAGTATTCGTTGTGCAGATTGGTCCATTTCAGAATAATACATATGATATGTTTTATAATGATTGATCTTTAAAGTGTTCTCAAAGCTGGTGAAGGTGCAGCTAGTCTGAAGTACTTTGTAGACTGCAGGGTAGCTGGTGAGGATGCAGCTAGTCTGAAGTACTTTGTAGACTGCAGGGTAGCTGGTGGAGGTGCAGCTAGTCTGAAGTACTTTGTAGACTGCAGGGTAGCTGGTGGAGGTGCAGCTTGTCTGAAGTACTTTGTAGACTGCAGGGTAGCTGGTGGAGGTGCAGCTAGTCTGAAGTACTTTGTAGACTGCAGGGTAGCTGGTGGAGGAGCAGCTAGTCTGAAGTACTTTGTAGACTGCAGGGTAGCTGGTGGAGGTGCAGCTAGTCTGAAGTACTTTGTAGACTGCAGGGTAGCTGGTGGAGGTGCAGCTAGTCTGAAGTACTTTGTAGACTGCAGGGTAGCTGGTGGAGGTGCAGCTAGTCTGAAGTACTTTGTAGACTGCAGGGTAGCTGGTGGATTTACTCCAGGTGGAACTAAAGTCTGATTCAACACTTGGTTATATGTCACATCATTCATCTGTGAAGTAACTAAAGGTATTAAATACATGTAGTGGAGTAGAAGTACACCGTGTACCTCTGAACTGCAGTGGAGTAGAAAGCAACAAATGGAAATACTCAAGTAAAGTACAAGTACCTCGACATTGGTATTGAAGCACAGTTCTTGAGTAAATGCGACTCTACTGACCTTTAAAGTAGATTCTGTGCCAAGCGGTGATATATTCTGTGACCTTTCAAGGCAAGTGAGTAATTGTTTAGTGATTTAGTCCAACTGAAAGGGTAAAAAGGAACAATAAATGGCCCCTTGTGTCTGCTGAGGGTAAATTGCTCCGGGCAAACAATTAAATTAATCGTTACTGTACCTCTTTAATGTTTTAAAGTCCAATATGTTATTTGTCCACCTTGCACAGTGGCACTAATCACTGCAAACCGCCACATCACATTTGTTTATATCAGGGGTGTCAAACTCAATTTCATTGCGGGCCACATCAGCATTATGGTTGCACTCAAAGGGCCGGTTGTGACTTTAAGACTTTATAAATATACATATATAATATATTTAATATATATAAAAGAATGTATTATTTATAATACATAACTTCCTCTGCATTGGATTATTACCGGATAGGGTAATAACTTCATAATTAACTACGTCTGAAAGCAGAAGTCTAGGGCAAATAATTGCAAGTCTCTTTAGTGCGCATGTCACAAAACAAGATGCATTGTGGGACATGTAGTTTATGGGCAACGTGCTCCTGTAAAGTGGCGTGTAAGTGTATAATAAACTTATTATATTCTTTGTATGCTCTTGCGGGCCACATTGAATTAAGTCGCGGGCCGGATTTGGCCCCCGGGCCTTGAGTTTGACACCCCTGGTTCATATGATACATATTGTTCATAAATTATAGCTTTCAAACATCATGCAATTGCTCTCTAATGTTGCAGTCAGTATATTTGTGTTCCATAATTACCGTGTATGTCATCATTATTCACAATGTTGTATTTCATGTATGTTATGGCATTTCCTTGACGCAGAGTTTCCCGGGGACACGGCATGCATATTTAACAGTTGAGAAATGTCAACATATTTGTTATTCAGCGGCTGCAACACCATGAAAGCGTGCACAAAGAGCTCGAGGCATTAATCGGGCTGAATGTACACACTCGACGTGACTCGTGCTCAATTCGAACAATTTCTCCGACGAAGTGACGGCAGATTGCGAAGTCTCACTGAAGCGAGGACAAAAAGCCGCTTTGGGAAATCTGTATCGACGCTAATCCCATCAGTTTCTGCTTCGCGATGCCCGTGAAGTGTCTGTGTGTACTTCAATATCCACTGCGATGCAACTTCTCCACGAGATAAAGACATCGAATGTGAACGGTCAAATTCAGTTCACCCTTATTGTTGTATTTTCAGTGTATCGTTGACTTTATTGGATGTGTACGAATAAAAAGGTCAGCTTCTGCAAGAGAAAACTGCTCGTAAAGTGTTGAAGTCATTAAAATGTGTCAGTCGATCCCCTGCGGTTGCATATCAGGGTGAAACATTAGAACCGGAAATACACACGAGCATTTCTCCAGGGTCAAAGCGGGGGGGGTCAGCCGAGCTTCTCGGTGGGAAGGCTCATCGCTTATCTAAGTGTCAGATGGCGGCAAATCCACGCATCACCCTTTATCTGGAGAAGAACAGCGGGGTGGAATAAAAGACAGGATTACACGACATGAACATCTTAAATCCGTAACAATCCCCATTGAGGGATTATCTGTGAATAGTAATATCTCATATGTGTCACAAATCTGCATGACGTCTATAATTACATGGATGCTTATCGTCCCTTTGTCTCTGCCTGAACCAAAGCCACAGCTTCCTCTTTTTCTGTTGCAAGTTGATACTAATAATAATGCTTTATTTATATAGCACTTTTCATACAACATCAGCAGGAGAGGACTCTTTAAAGAATCTTTACTTTAAAGAGTCCTCTCCTGCTGATGTTCAGGTGTATATCAGGATGTAGTGTCTCTACTTTAAAGAGTCCTCTCCTGCTGATGTTCATGTGTATATCAGTATGTCGTGTCTCTACTTTAAAGAGTCCTCTCCTGCTGATGTTCAGGTGTATATCAGTATGTAGTGTCTCTACTTTAAAGAGTCCTCTCCTGCTGATGTTCAGGTGTATATCAGTATGTAGTGTCTCTACTTTAAAGAGTCCTCTCCTGCTGATGTCCAGGTGTATATCAGTATGTAGTGTCCCTACTTTAAAGAGTCCTCTCCTGCTGATGTTCAGGTGTATATCAGTATGTAGTGTCTCTACTTTAAAGAGTCCTCTCCTGCTGATGTTCAGGTGTATATCAGTTAGTGTCTCTACTTTAAAGAGTCCTCTCCTGCTGATGTTCAGGTGTATATCAGTATGTAGTGTCTCTACTTTAAAGAGTCCTCTCCTGCTGATGTTCAGGTGTATATCAGTATGTACATGTCTCTACTTTAAAGAGTCCTCTCCTGCTGATGCTCAGGTGTATATCAGTATGTACATGTCTCTACTTTAAAGAGTCCTCTCCTGCTGATGGTCAGGTGTATATCAGTGTGTAGTGTCTCTACTTTAAAGAGTCCTCTCCTGCTGATGTTCAGGTGTATATCAGTATGTAGTGTCTCTACTTTAAAGAGTCCTCTTCTGCTGATGTTCAGGTGTATATCAGTATGTAGTGTCTCTACTTTAAAGAGTCCTCTCCTGCTGATGTTCAGGTGTATATCAGTATGTAGTGTCTCTACTTTAAAGAGTCCTCTCCTGCTGATGTTCAGGTGTATATCAGTATGTAGCGTCTCTACTTTAAAGAGTCCTCTCCTGCTGATGTTCAGGTGTATATCAGTATGTAGTGTCTCTCCTTTAAAGAGTCCTCTCCTGCTGATGTTCAGGTGTATATCAGTATGTAGTGTCTCTACTTTAAAGAGTCCTCTCCTGCTGATGTTCAGGTGTATATCAGTATGTAGTGTCTCTACTTTAAAGAGTCCTCTCCTGCTGATGTTCAGGTGTATATCAGTGTGTAGTGTCTCTACTTTAAAGAGTCCTCTCCTGCTGATGTTCAGGTGTATATCAGTATGTAGTGTCTCTACTTTAAAGAGTCCTCTCCTGCTGATGTTCAGGTGTATATCAGTGTGTAGTGTCTCTACTTTAAAGAGTCCTCTCCTGCTGATGTGCAGGTGTATATCAGTATGTAGTGTCTCTACTTTAAAGAGTCCTCTCCTGCTGATGTTCAGGTGTATATCAGTATGTAGTGTCTCTACTTTAAAGAGTCCTCTCCTGCTGATGTTCAGGTGTATATCAGTATGTAGTGTCTCTACTTTAAAGAGTCCTCTCCTGCTGATGTTCAGGTGTATATCAGTATGTGGTGTCTCTACTTTAAAGAGTCCTCTCCTGCTGAATTTAGCTTTTTATTGTTCTCATACTGCCTGTGCTGCAGCACCTCTTTTCACCCTCTGTCTGAAACCAGAGCCTAGTCTGCTGTGATTGGTTAGCTGGTCGGCTCTGTTGTGATTGGTCCACCGCTTAGAGATGTCCCGCCCCTTATCACGTATGTGTTGGAGTGCTACCCAATAGGAGAGGGAGTGTCCCATATTTATTATGTTGAGGAAGTAAACAAAGGAGTCCAATGGAGGGTGTGAGAGACACTCCCTCACGCACATGAGATAGTAGCCGTTACAGACAGAAACATACTTAACACCCCCCCAAAAGCACAATAGAGCCCCTTTAATAATTTCCCCTCGAGCAACACACACTTCAGGAAATAAGAAACAATAAAGTAAAGAAAGTTCACTTGGAAACTTCTGGGAAGATATCCGACATGTGGGACAGGTGGTGTCTGGCTGTCGACTCAGAAGGGTGTGAGCTCTAGAGCAGCAAGTCATGTTCCGTCATTCAGCCGGCATTTATCTTTCCAAGTTCCACAGATATATAAAAGTGTATGAGACAAGGCCCAAGGCGCCGGTGTGCTCCTGGTTTGATTGCTGATCAGAGCGACTGCTTGAAGTGACGGTTGATAATTCACATTGAAAAGTCAATCAAACATCAAAGACACAAAGAGCAGGAGACACACAACAGAAGAAGAGATCAACACATTCAGAGCAAGACGTCCACGCAGAGACACAAAGCAAGACTAAACACAATGTGCAAAACAGAGAGAAACATATTCAACTCACCAAAAACAGATGCAAAGCGACCACAGAGATGCTGAGACGAAGTCAACAACTACAAAGTGACATCAACAACAACAAAGTCATGAAAATCAAATAAAGAAATAGCCAAAACAACTAAAGAGTGATGGAAAACCCTACGAATTGATATCAGCAATCACAAAGATACACCGATCGACCACGAAGACACACAAAACAGACACAAAACAACAACAAAGACACACAAAACAACAACAAAGACACACAACACAACAACAAAGACACTCAAAACAACAACAAAGACACACAACACAACAACAAAGACACGCAAAACAACCATAAAGCGATGCAAAAAACCCACTAACAGACACACAACAACAACAAAGACACACAAAACAACAACAAAGACACACAAAACAACAACAAAGACACACAAAACAACAACAAAGACACACAACACAACAACAAAGACACGCAAAACAACCATAAAGCGATGCAAAAAACCCACTAACAGACACACAACAACAACAAAGACACACAAAACAACAACAAAGACACACAAAACAACAACAAAGACACACAAAACAACAACAAAGACACACAACACAACAACAAAGACACGCAAAACAACCATAAAGCGATGCAAAAAACCCCACTAACAGACACACAACAACAACAAAGACACACAAAACAACAACAAAGACACACAAAACAACCATAAAGTGATGCAAACAACCCACTAACAGACACAACACAACAACAAAGACACACAAAACAACCATAAAGCGATGCAAAAAACCCACTAACAGACACACAACAACAACAAAGACACACAAAACAACAACAAAGACACACAAAACAACCATAAAGTGATGCAAACAACCCACTAACAGACACAACACAACAACAAAGACACACAAAACAACCATAAAGCGATGCAAAAAACCCACTAACAGACACACAACAACAACAAAGACACACAAAACAACAACAAAGACACACAAAACAACCATAAAGTGATGCAAACAACCCACTAACAGACACACAACAACAACAAAGACACACAAAACAACAACAAAGACACACAAAACAACAACAAAGACACACAAAAGAACCATAAAATGGCAATTAACAACGTTGGGGCGGTGGTGGCGAAGTCGATAGGGACTCGGCTTGGCACCTGGGGGGTATACTGCGAAGCAGGATGTTCTCTTAGCGGCTAAATTCAGGGAAAACTCCGGCTTTCCGGTCATCCGAAGCTGGTTCTCTTTTTAGCAGGCTAGATCTCCATGGTAACTGATGCTAAGCAGCTAACCTGGTCGGGAGCAGGTTAGGTTGCAGGCTAAGAGCTCAACTCAGTGAAAGCACCGCCTGCTGACCAATCAGAGCTCAGTGTGCGGAGTTCAAAGCGATCAAGTCATATTACAGGAGAAAGGAAATACAGAAAAGCTGCCGTCGCAGGAAAGACGGCCGGCAAAAATCACCGACTGTGTGAACGTGAACATGAATAGAATATCACCTCCATCTTCAGAGCAATCTGACTGTTAGAACATTAGCGTTAAGAAAGCTTACTTAAATATCGGCCACAACACAAGTAACCGGATCAGAGTACATTAAGTACAGTCCGCGGCATATCACTTCATAATGTATCACATATCTCCTGATCTGAGTCAGCTGAGCCGTATCTGGCCGTGCAACACTCACAGCGTCACAGACTGGATGCAGAAGTATTATTTTAAGCAACACATAAGTTGACGAAACACTCGAGTCAAATGTGATTGAAGTCAGATCGTGTTTTAGACGGGGCAGTGATATCATAAACCTGTTGATGGACGCATTCAAACACTTGTTCTGTTCCCAGCTGTGTTCACCTTGCAGGTGCAGCTCTGAGGCTTTCATCCTGATCAAGTGTTTAAGTCATGGATGTTTAAAGATTAACTTCTTCATTTTTGACTAGTATTAAAGTTCACTTTTCATTCAGGAAGTATGACGCTGCGCTGTCAGTGCGCTTCTCCATGTTTGTGATTGGTCGAATGCTCCAGATACCACCCCTTTCATGTGAACGCGCACCTCACTAGATAGGACACGGCTGGCTGAGCGATCCACTTGATAACCAGCGTCGTAGTACAGTTTAGAGAGAGCGCGTATGTTTTGGATTAAGCCAACCGACTAACTCAAACATATCCAGGTTAGGTTGAACCAGCTTCGCAGTATAGGCCCCTGGAAGGTCACCAGTTCAAGTCCCGGATAGACCAAGTGCTCCCGAGGTGTCCCTGAGCAAGGCACCGTTCCCCGGGCGCCGTTCAAAATGGCAGCCGTGTCGTTACCATAGCACCTGTACTACGCAACGACAATAAGTTGAATCTTCTTCTTCTTCATCATAGATGGATATTAAAACACGAAACAGCAAAACGATGCAGAAGCCTTGTTGTTGTTTGTGTCGTTGCCTCTCGATGATCTTCTCCCACACACAGTTCCCATCGATAACCCGTGCATGGGTTTATAATGATCGCGGCAGGTTCGAAAGGGTCCGATAGACTCTCGTCTTTCCGAGATGAACTGCGGAGAAAAGATGAACACGCGACCTCGGAAACGAAGATGGAGGACACATAATCTCACGCTGGTTACGACTTATCTTGGGTTTTGAACATCCCATGAGTAAAACATTCCCACCCAGCGCTCCTCTCCCGCGGCGGCTGGTTCGGATACGATGAAACAAACACACGGTGGCTTTTATCACAACCCAAAGACAGAAAAGTGTCCCTACGGTTACGAACGTTTATCATCTCAGCGCACACTTGGGAGTCGCTCTTTTCAATCATTTGATTTCAGAATATTTCATTTAATTTCAAACCTTTATTTTTACAGATAAAATCCCATTGATTTTCTTGGCAACTCCATGCGTTTCATTTCTCCTCCGCTCCCACGCAGTGTGTCTGAGAGCAGAACGCTTTTCCCTCTACTTGCTTTGAGGAACCGTCTCTTTCATTTCTTTCATTTCTAAGTCAAGCTAATTTCAGATGATTGATAAATGCAACATGTTCATCACTCACTGCCAAGACATTGACATATCCGTTGTTACCGTCAAAACAAATCACCTCGAAAAGGCATTAAATATACCAAAAACAAATGCAAAAATAAATGAATAAGTTGATTTTGTTATCATGATATTGATTTGTTTTTTGGATCAGACAAGGAAGACCACAGAAAGAAATTAAATGTTAAGCATCCGTATGCAAGGACTACTCTTAAACGGTCGTTGGTGGACAATTGTGGAATTCTCAACACAAGGATCTAAAGAATTGTATATATATATATATATATATATATATGTATTTTTCAGTTAAAGAAGTTGTATACATTGAGGAAGATGGGACGATATGAAGCAGGATGTGGATACGTCTATGTACTCTGGTCCTTCATGATTTTGATGCCTTTGATGTGATGTCTCCTCTGTATTTGCGGGTGCCATTGTTATTGTTGTTATTGTTATTATTATTATTATCATGTGTCGCTTTCCACCTTCTTCTCCAGAGGACTCAGATGAGGGTGCTGCACTTCTCTTCTCCTTATACATGCGATGTTTTGTTGTTTCTTTCCGTTAACCGTCAAGCGGGAAATAAGTATTTTTTTGTGTGTTTCTCGTAGTGTCCTAAGATACTGTTATGTTTGGCTGTGAACAAATAAATCAATAATAATGTAGCGATCCTGCATAGGATGTTCAGGGTGTCACTCAGGCATCCCCCGTCGCTCTGCCAATCATAGAGCTGCACAGTGATGCTGGTTGAGGTGCGGGCCTGTGGTTGGGGGAGCGGACGGGGGAGGGCGGGGAGTTGTGACGTAGACACTGCTATATCTATATGTGTAGGGGTAGGAGTTAAGTCAGAGTGTGGGAAGTGTGAGGTAGAACCCCCACAATGTACCTGTACCTGTGATCATCTGTAAAGAATATCTGTTATTAAAGCCTAATAACGAGAAGCCTGTTTCCGACTCACCTTGTGAACGTTACAATAATAATTATTATTCTGAAGGGCAGACCATCTATCTGTATTAATTAGTTTTTTTGAAAGGGGCCGGTCACATAAGATGCTATTCTTCTCCCTGCTCCTTTTCGCTCCATGGTGGAGTCATGTTTTATGGCAATTGTTGTACATTTGGTTTTGCGTACCACGAGCGGGACGAATAAAAATGAAATGAAATGAAATATAATGTGACATAAATTAAAAATGTTTGCCTTTTAATTCAATATCACTTTTAAACACATACTTTTTTGTTGACTTCTAAATATATTAACTTATCTTTCTGTTTTCTATTCAATAATAAGAGTTGCTTTTATACATTTTATTTAATGTATTTCTGCATTAGTTCTATTTTTTTGCAGGTGAATTAGGAAGAGAAATGAAAAGGGGAAATATATTTCTGTAATAAATCCATAAATAAAGACATGTAAACAATCACGTACATTTAATAATACATACATAAAGATGCATATCAAATAAATGAAATGAATGTAGTGAAATACGTGAAAGCCATTAAACAAACGTTTCTGTGTAATTTATTATAGAAGGAATAAACCGGCACAATTATCCCTTAAACAAAAAGCAATCATTCCATGTCCTCGTGGGGGGTGCCTTCATGATGACAGATAAGGGGGGGCTCTTATATGAAACACAGCGGCAAAGGCCTCCGGATATTAAAATAGCATCCTTACACCGATCTCAATGTGAGCAAGACCTGCCACCCCCCCTCTCTGTAATGACTCGGTGCGGAGGCGTGGACCCCTCTCCAGGCCGGACGCGAACACCTTCACGCTGCTTTCTTCAGGTGTGTGGAGCCGACTCTCTTTCCCATTATCTTTCATAGCAGTTTTATATCAGCTCGTGGGAGGCTTGATTTCATTTCAGACGATCAGCGCCTTCACTCGTCTTTGTTCCAGCAACAGGTGTTGGAGGATGATGAAGAACATCCTTTGATATGTCTCAAATCGTATGTCACAAATAAACAACTGTTAAGGAATATTTTCACATTTGGAAGCTTCTTTAATTTTGTAGGTTAAAAAAACACAAAACAGATATTTCATGATTAAATAGACATAGCCCTACCACTCTTGGTGGTAAATAGGTAGCCAGTTAGCTTAGCCTAGCGTAATGATTGGAAATATACAACCCAGTCTCACAGCATTTCGTGTTATAGTCACAACATTAATGTAATCTATTGATTCGTGTTGTAGGAGCAGACACAGTTGTGGTGGCTTAAAGCCCAGCTCTGCTCCGCGCCGTCCGTTAGATGAGCCCGGTCAGATTAATAAGAAAAGGAGTTTTAATGGTAAAAATACACAATACGAAATACAGAGTGCCCTGTAACAGAGCACTCCGGGCTCCCCGCTCCACTGCCGTGCGATATAGGTATCGGGACCGGCCAGTCAGCAACAGGGGCATCGTGCATGAATACAAAAATCTATTTATTTCCCAGGGAAGGTTTCACACAAACTATTCTTTCTCAAACAATCAAACATTGTACACAGATATATTAGTATCAAACATTGGCCCCAAAAAGAACCTTGAAAATGACATGTGTGTGCGTTTGGTAAAGAGGAAGTGTATGTGTGTGTGTGTTGATATATTGGTCAGGGAGTGTGTGTGTGTGTCAGGGTGTCTGGGAAAGTGTATGTAAGAAGGTTTATATATAGGATGACTTAAAAACAGTCCCAAATAATACATGTTCACTTCAATACAGTTCAAGATAATACCTGTTTACTTTAATACAGTTTAGAACAATATCCGTTTGCTTTAGTGTTCACCAACACGATTTTGGCATTTTTTTCGTGTCACAGTCCAGAGGCTGCGCTAGACTTTTTCGCTGCCCGTCAAAATGACTCGCTCGTGAACTGTTAGCGCCGTGTCGTGCATGCCCACTGCGCCTCACAGACATGTCAATGAACTGTTCGGCAAAGTTAGGTTTGGAAACTATATAATTTCCTTTTGGAGGGCATGCATAACAACACGGCATAACACCGGAGCCCCGCTGCGGGGAAACTTTGGCGCTGTTCAGAGTTTGTTCTAATCTGTCAAAATGACGGACGGCTTTCAGATTTTTCCGTCATTGTTAAATAAAATATTCGGTTAACGCGACCTCTGCTGTCCCGGCAACATCAGCACCAAGCGAGAGAGTCTTTTCCAGAGCAGGGGATATTGTAAATTCCCAAACATCCCAGCTTCTAAATACCTGGAAATGTGGACATTCTCATATTCCTAAAAACCTGTCTGATGACGCTGAGCGAGCGACTTAGTGAGTTTGAGTTACTTGAAAAACTAAAGTGAAACTTGATTTATTTTATTGCAGGGTCTGATTATTAAATGTCCTTGTTTATTTATGAGAGGCAGTGGCACAAAGAAAATGCCTCCTTTGTTTGGTATACTAGGTACAAAAACACTGGTTTTCTTGTTCCAGTCTGTTGCTGTCACTTTGTTTTTGACACTTTAAAATACTGCTATCCTACTGACATGCTGTACAAATCAGATTTATTATTTAATAAAGAAACATTTTTCGAGTAAAACATGTTCTCAACTGAAAGAGGACCACAAACACACACAATATAATAACATTCTGAGATTTGGGGATATTTATCTCCCATTCTTTCACTTTTTCGGACATTTCAACACCAAACATGTCGCTAACGTCTCTGTTTAGTGAACTACAGCAATCTGAAAGCCTGTACATTATTTACATCTCACTTTATCAGTAGAAACCTTTATATATACAGTCTATGGAAACATGCAGGAAAGGACTTTTTTAATGCAGTATTTCCTGATTTATGGCGCAATACAAAGATATTTCGCTCTGTGCAAACCTTTGACTCTCATATGTCAACAACATGAAACAAGAATATGACATGGCTTTATCCAATGTTCACACAGGAGTTCTTCGTCCTGACACATCCTTCATCTGTCTCAACGGAAAGAGGACCAGAAACACCTTCAAAAGACAATAACATGTGGAGAATGCAGTGGACATTGTTATTATATCCTTAAACCAAATGCTTCTCATAAATGTCATATGTCATATGTCTTCTTCTTCTTCTTGATTCCCAAGCGCTTCAAGGCCACAGAGCTGCTTTGGCTACTGGGTTGAGACTCACACACAGTCACACAAGAACTTCCCTACTCTGAGAACCGTTATGCTATCTCCCGCTCAAGGACAGATGTCTAATAACAATATGTGACCGTGTGAAGACAGATTTCTAACCTTCCCACTCCTTCTCTATATAAGCTTTGCTACCACATTGTACGGCGCACACTCACGCAGACTATTCTATGCTCTGTGAGACCTGTGTCTATTTTTTATTGTATCTTATGTATTTGAAGCTTCAAATAAATAACTAGAAAGACAGCTCCGACTGATTCACCATGTATTTGTTTTGATCACTTTGACTTGTACTCTCACAGTGTTGGGTCCTAGATTTCCATAACAAGACTTTGGGATATTTATCTCCCATTCTTTCACTTTTCGAGCATTTTACAGACCAGACATGTCGTTGATGTCACTGTTTACCAAACTACCACTTTTTCTGAAAAATGCATACAATGATGCAATATGTTAAATACATGGTTTATACACGTAATTACTGGCATCATTTGTCGCGCGCAAACCTACCTCTTTTGGATTTGGAAAGGCTGGCACGTATGCCTCTAATCAGTAGCTAAAATGTCCTGTCCTTCCTCGACATCGAGTAAAGTGGACTGTAATGCTAAGCTAATGAGTATCTTAACTTGTTAACAACAAAGCTAACCGACTGATAGCTCTAACTCTATACCTCCAAGCTAGAGCTAGCCGCCCGTTAGCTTAGCTTAGCATAACGTTTGGAAAACTTTAAGGTAATACATCTTTCATTATTTTGGCACATGACCCCCCAAAGAATAGCACATTGTGTTTTTACACTTAGTTTTTTGTACGGATTGATCCAAAAACACATAACTTGTTAATTAAATCTTGCCGAGCAAAGCTAACGACTGCTAGCTCTAGTTTTACATTTGCTGCATTGTGTTTTTGCGAATCAGCTCATTTAAGAGTGTGTTAAAGAGTTTAATGAGAAGATTTCACCACCCTAAGGAAATCAAACAATACACTATACTATAATATATATAATTAATCTGTGAGTTTAAGACATGTTGTACAATAGCTTTTGTTACTTTTGATAGAGCTAGGCTAGATTAGCTTGTTAGCCGTGCCATGCTAGTGTCAATCTATTCCTTAAATAATAATAACAATAATAAACTTTATTTATATAGCACCTTTCAAACATGGGATTGCAGTTCAAAGTGCTTTACATCAGTACAAAATAAGACATAAAATCAGTGTAAAACAAGCAGCAAGAGCAAAGCATAAAGTGGGATAAAATAATTAAAAATAAAACATAGAGAGATAGTGCAGTATAATAGAGTAACATCAGTCAAATGCTTTGGTAAAGAGAGGTTTTAAGCTGCCTTTAAAAATGCCTAATGGCTTGGCTTCCCTAATATTGTTGGGTAACATGTTCCAGTGTTGGGGCATAGTTTACAAAGGCTGCATCACCGATCTTCTTATGACTCTTTCTGGTGACCTCTAACAGACTGGCATCTGATGATCGCAGTGTTCTGGCGGGTGTGTAGTTCATCAGAGCGTCAGCCATGTAGCTGGGTCCATTGAGAGCTTTGTAAATGAGGAGAAGCACCTTCAAATCTATTCTGAAAGTTACAGGAAGCCAGTGTCGAGTAGCTAAGACAGGACTAACGTGTTCCCTCCTTTTGGTATTCCTCAGTAGTCTAGCTGCAGAGTTTTGAATGAGCTGGAGTCTTCAATAGCTTTCTTAAAGTATTAATTAACACTGTATACTCATATGGTAACATAACTATATTAAATAGGCAGTTTTACACAAAAAAAACCCCACAAAACATGTGTTTGTGAATTTATTCAAATGCTGTGCTTGTGCCCGTTCAACGAAATAATGAATTACATTAAAAATTAATAATTTTACATTGCACTCAATCTCGTCCAACTGATTTTGCTGCCGTCACTCCTCGGCTCTTGGTAGTTCAGGCATTTATCAAACCTGGCAACTCCGGGTTTCCTTGCAGCTGTCAATCAAAGTCCAGTGGCTCCGCCCCAAAGTGCCAGAAACTTTTCACGCGCGCGTAGACAGACTCCGCGAGGCTGACACTCCCGCGAGCGAGCGAGAGGGCTGTCTCTCTCGCTCGCGGGCGCAGAGCCGCTCGCGGGGGTTTAATCTGCGCGCGAGGGTCATTTTATGCGCGTGTAAAAGCACATTTTCCGCTCGTGATTAGCTTGTTTTACGCGTTAGAATATTGACCCAAATCTGACTCCATAGCAAACGAGAAGAGCTGCCGCGAGAGCAAAAGTCTGATCATTGAGGAAGCAGAAGAACTGCAAACAAAAACCTTTGTTAAACAATGAAAAAAGACTTATGGTTCACATGATTACACAAATGATTTGTTTGCAACTTATAGTTTTATTTTTGAAATTTATTTTATTTTGCTTGACTTCGTTTTTTTCTTCTTTTAAACTCATAGTGTTGCTTTATCTTTAAGATACAAAACTAATCCCATCGCGGTCAAGCTTACCTGATCTAAATAGAAATGACTCATGCTTTACTTGGTGCTATCAGCATGTGTGCGCAGAGACAGCAGAGCATTATGATTCTGTTCGTGTTGCAGGAAGATGCATCAGCCACGTCCAGGCTGATGATGTGTCTCGTTTGTCTCCACTTCGCCTGAACCTCTTCGCCGTGGGTTCAGAACCAGATGAATCTCCCCCATATAAAGGATAATCCGATTAGATTTAAAGACAGGAGCTGCATGCAAACTGAAATAAACGTATTTAAAACACACTAGACGTGAACCAGTTCAAGAGGAAACACAGAGGAATTATGTTCTCAAGGTGCAGCGCGTGAAGAAGGACTGACGGAGGCATCTATCTCACTATTACAAGTCAATTTAGCGCTCCGACGATTGTGAAGCTTGTCTTTTAACGTAGTTACATTAAGTCCCTGACACACCAAACCGATTTCGGCCGTTTATAGATGTCGGGCCGTTGATGAGCGTCGCATCGCCCTACTCAGATTGGCGTGTCCCGCACCGTCGTGTCTTTTCGGCCGTGCCGACACCTTCCGCCGCCGATTTGACGTGTTGAATCGGGAGGCCGTCAGCCAAAGAAATCCCTCTGATTGGCTGTTCAGCTAGCGAATCAGAGCATGAGAAGCAAAACGGAAGTGAGGACCCAAACAAACTATTAAGAAGCAAATGTGAGACTTCATTGAACTCCAGCTCTCGACTCGGGTTCGGGAAAGCCCTGTGAGCTCCTCGCTGGAGAGGGAACGTGGAGCGCAGACGCTATTTGTTGTTTGTATATATCACGCAGTCCGTTCTTCTTCTCTCGGTTATCACGCAGTCCGTTCTTCTTCTCTGGTTATCACGCAGTCTGTTCTTCTTCTCTCTGTTATCACGCAGTCTGTTCTTCTTCTCTCTGTTATCACGCAGTCTGTTCTTCTTCTCTGGTTATCACGCAGTCTGTTCTTCTTCTCTCGGTTATCACGCAGTCCGTTCTTCTTCTCTGGTTATCACGCAGTCTGTTCTTCTTCTCTCTGTTATCACGCAGTCTGTTCTTCTTCTCTCTGTTATCACGCAGTCTGTTCTTCTTCTCTGGTTATCACGCAGTCTGTTCTTCTTCTCTCGGTTATCACGCAGTCTGTTCTTCTTCTCTGGTTATCACGCAGTCTGTTCTTCTTCTCTGGTTATCACGCAGTCTGTTCTTCTTCTCTGGTTATCACGCAGTCTGTTCTTCTTCTCTGGTTATCACGCAGTCTGTTCTTCTTCTCTCTGTTATCACGCGTCCGTTCTTCTTCTCTCTGGTTATCACGCAGTCTGTTCTTCTTCTCTCTGGTTATCACGCAGTCTGTTCTTCTTCTCTCTGTTATCACGCAGTCTGTTCTTCTTCTCTGGTTATCACGCAGTCTGTTCTTCTTCTCTGGTTATCACGCAGTCTGTTCTTCTTCTCTCGGTTATCACGCAGTCTGTTCTTCTTCTCTGGTTATCACGCAGTCTGTTCTTCTTCTCTGGTTATCACGCAGTCTGTTCTTCTTCTCTCGGTTATCACGCAGTCTGTTCTTCTTCTCTCTGTTATCACGCAGTCTGTTCTTCTTCTCTGGTTATCACGCAGTCTGTTCTTCTTCTCTGGTTATCACGCAGTCTGTTCTTCTTCTCTGGTTATCACGCAGTCTGTTCTTCTTCTCTCGGTTATCACGCAGTCTGTTCTTCTTCTCTGGTTATCACGCAGTCTGTTCTTCTTCTCTGGTTATCACGCAGTCTGTTCTTCTTCTCTGTTATCACGCAGTCTGTTCTTCTTCTCTGGTTATCACGCAGTCTGTTCTTCTTCTCTCGGTTATCACGCAGTCTGTTCTTCTTCTCTGGTTATCACGCAGTCTGTTCTTCTTCTCTGGTTATCACGCAGTCTGTTCTTCTTCTCTGGTTATCACGCAGTCTGTTCTTCTTCTCTCTGTTATCACGCAGTCTGTTCTTCTTCTCTGGTTATCACGCAGTCTGTTCTTCTTCTCTCTGTTATCACGCAGTCTGTTCTTCTTCTCTGGTTATCACGCAGTCTGTTCTTCTTCTCTGGTTATCACGCAGTCTGTTCTTCTTCTCTCTGTTATCACGCGGACTGTTCTTCTTCTCTCTGTTATCACGCAGTCTGTTCTTCTTCTCTGGTTATCACGCAGTCTGTTCTTCTTCTCTGGTTATCACGCAGTCTGTTCTTCTTCTCTCGGTTATCACGCAGTCTGTTCTTCTTCTCTGGTTATCACGCAGTCTGTTCTTCTTCTCTGGTTATCACGCAGTCTGTTCTTCTTCTCTCGGTTATCACGCAGTCTGTTCTTCTTCTCTCTGTTATCACGCAGTCTGTTCTTCTTCTCTGGTTATCACGCAGTCTGTTCTTCTTCTCTGGTTATCACGCAGTCTGTTCTTCTTCTCTCTGTTATCACGCAGTCTGTTCTTCTTCTCTGGTTATCACGCAGTCTGTTCTTCTTCTCTCGGTTATCACGCAGTCTGTTCTTCTTCTCTGGTTATCACGCAGTCTGTTCTTCTTCTCTCTGTTATCACGCAGTCTGTTCTTCTTCTCTGGTTATCACGCAGTCTGTTCTTCTTCTCTGGTTATCACGCAGTCTGTTCTTCTTCTCTGGTTATCACGCAGTCTGTTCTTCTTCTCTCGGTTATCACGCAGTCTGTTCTTCTTCTCTGGTTATCACGCAGTCTGTTCTTCTTCTCTCTGTTATCACGCAGTCTGTTCTTCTTCTCTGGTTATCACGCAGTCTGTTCTTCTTCTCTCTGTTATCACGCAGTCTGTTCTTCTTCTCTCTGTTATCACGCAGTCTGTTCTTCTTCTCTCGGTTATCACGCAGTCTGTGGCCGTTTGTCAATCGAGAGGATGCTGGCTTGGTAGTCGCGTACTTCCAAGTCACTTCCTTCAGAAACGAGGCAAGTATGCTTCCAAGCCACGGCTTCGGAAAACGAAGAAGAATGGAACAGGCTAACAAGTGTGCCACTCTCTCTAACGGTTTCAACATAAACTGTACCGAAAATAAATACCTCACGATGTCTATCTAATTATGAACTTGCTTTACTTTCACGGAACACATTTTTGGTGATAACAAAATAACAAAGTCACATATTTACCAACTTCTACGCCACTACATACTTACATTAAATGTGTGCAGCGTCGGTTCAGCCATTCTCCGCAAGGGTTTTTGAAATCGGTCCGTGCGCAAAGCATTGTGGGGATTTTAAGGACGCAAAGTCTACCCGTGTGCAGCCTCGACATTTCCCCCCAAACCAAGGACGCGGCCTCGGTGGAATTCCAAGTATGCTGGACATCGGAACGGTCCTTCGGCGGCACTCGACGACGTAGCATCCTTGAAATATTGGCTTGGAAGCCAGTATCCTCGAGATTGAGAAACGGCCTGTCTTCCGGTTGTTGCCTCTTTTGAATGACGAATACACGCTACCGCCGCCTGCTGGTGAGGAGAGGTATTGCCGCTCACGCATGCGCAGTTCGTACGTGCTTCTTGGCCGTCGGCTGAAGTCTTTGCGGTGTGTGTGTGTGTGTGTGTGTACGGACCTTTAAAGTTATAATGAGCTTTATTAGCATAGATAGATGAATTAAATTATGAAACGTTTTTGCTCTGCCGCACGATGTGGACACGAGGTAGGATTGATGGGGTGCAGGCGCTCCCTCAGCGGTCACAGAGCACTCAGAAACACTGGACTGTGAGAAAAGCTGTGTTTAATTTGCACTCCATAAAAACTTGCAGTACGTTAAGCAGATATTACAGTCAGTCGTGACTTCTGTGAGTTGTGACAAATTCACTTACGGTATGTAACGTCGGTTGGCCGACCGGTGCAAAGGCTTCAGGTCCAAAACACGTAGAAAACATCGATGAGCCAAGACACACGAAGACACATCGAGAGCAACTTGAACATGCAGCTGTGTGCGTCACTCATTAGTGTCCCCTGGTCTCCCAGCTGTGTGCGTCACTCTTTAGTGTCCCCTGGCCTCCCAGCTGTGTGCGTCACTCTTTAGTGTCCCCTGGTCTCCCAGCTGTGTGCGTCACTCTTTAGTGTCCCCTGGTCTCCCAGCTGTGTGCGTCACTTTTTAGTGTCCCCTGGTCTCCCAGCTGTGTGCGTCACTCTTTAGTGTCCCCTGGCCTCCCAGCTGTGTGCGTCACTCTTTAGTGTCCCCTGGTCTCCCAGCTGTGTGCGTCACTCTTTAGTGTCCCCTGGTCTCCCAGCTGTGTGCGTCACTTTTTAGTGTCCCCTGGTCTCCCAGCTGTGTGCGTCACTCTTTAGTATCCCCTGGTCTCCCAGCTGTGTGCGACACTCTTTAGTGTCTCCCGGTCTCCCAGCTGTGTGCGTAACTCTTTAGTGTCACCTGGTCTCCCAGCTGTGTGCGACACCTTTAGTCTCCCTTCCCAGTGTGCGTCCCTTTAGTGTCGTCCCGTGTCTCCCAGCTGTGTGCGTAACTCTTTAGTGTCACCTGGTCTCCCAGCTGTGTGCGACACTCTTTAGTGTCTCCCGGTCTCCCAGCTGTGTGCGTAACTCTTTAGTGTCACCTGGTCTCCCAGATGTGTGCGTCACTCTTTAGTGTCCCCCGGTCTCCCAGCTGTGTGCGTCACTCTTTAGTGTCCCCTGGTCTCCCAGCTGTGTGCGTCACTCTTTAGTGTCCCCTGGTCTCCCAGCTGTGTGCGTCACTCTTTAGTGTCCCCTGGTCTCCCAGCTGTGTGCGTCACTCTTTAGTGTCCCCTGGTCTCCCAGCTGTGTGCGTCACTTTTTAGCGTCCCCTGGTCTCCCAGCTGTGTGCGTCACTCTTTAGTGTCCCCTGGTCTCCCAGCTGTGTGCGTCACTCTTTAGTGTCCCCTGGTCTCCCAGCTGTGTGCGTCACTCTTTAGTGTCCCCTGGTCTCCCAGCTGTGTGCGTCACTCTTTAGTGTCCCCTGGTCTCCCAGCTGTGTGCGTCACTCTTTAGTGTCCCCTGGTCTCCCAGCTGTGTGCGTCACTCTTTAGTGTCCCCTGGTCTCCCAGCTGTGTGCGTCACTCTTTAGTGTCCCCTGGTCTCCCAGCTGTGTGCGTCACTCTTTAGTGTCCCCTGGTCTCCCAGCTGTGTGCGTCACTCTTTAGTGTCCCCTGGTCTCCCAGCTGTGTGCATGGTTCCTCAAGCTGCAGACTGTTCCCTAAACGCTACATATGTTGTCAAGTTGCTGAAGATGTTTCGTCACGTATTTGCGTTTCTCATAATGGAAACGTGTTGGTTTTGTTGTTGCGCGTTGTCACCCGTCGGCCACCGTATCAAATGTATACAGTAACCTGAAACATACATTTCTTTTACATCTTAAATTACATAATTACACATCAGGTACAAAAACCTTTAAAAAAGTTAATAATAAAATATAAATCTAGCCATATTTTCCTCAGCAACATCCTTCATATACTCGCATTGCATTGTGCTAATTAAACAGTGACATTAAGCAAGGCGTGAACAACGGTAAAGTGTCGGCAAACAATCCCTCATAATCCCCCGTGCATCAAAAACAGGAACTGTGGTGATGACTTTATTACACATCGTGTGAATGTGACAGGAATAATAATAGTGTTTCTGTTCTGAGAGTCGCCTGAATGTGAGAAACGGAGCTTCACCTCTGAACCTGCTGGTATCGGCATTTCATCAGGATCAAATCCAACTTCAGTGGGAGAGAAATAAACATGAACTAATCCTGCTTTTATTGCTCTGTACGCGGCTGTTCAAATATGTGTTTCTTCTCAGTGCGAACGTTTCCTACGTACTGTTTGGAGATAAGCCAAAAAACAAACGAAAGAATATGTTTAATGTCGTCTCCCACTGATTAGTTATCTGTTTGTGGGCAACTTGTAGAGTTTCTATATCGGCCGCTAAGCTCCCGTTGCAATCAAGTATTGGTTTGCAAGCTGTCGATTCATTGTTCTATAAATCAAGATGTTTTTGCTTCTGTGTAATTGATTATTTTTATCAGGTAAGCTCTGGGTTTGTTGTAGAATTTTGATATTTAATTAAAGGGGCGCTATACTGCTCTTTTCAGGTTAATATTAATATTTGTGTGGCTTTACTGTGACATGGTTCGATGCTTTAATGTGCAGAAAGCACCTACCTGCACTGTGACTTGTATCCCATGTACTTTGTCTCGTAATGTTTAATTGAACTATTCATATCTTAAACTGCACTGTAACTTTTATCCCATGTACTTTTCCTTAATGTTTATTTGATTAGCTTTTATTTTGTAATGCTTAATGTCTTTCATTTTTTTTGTAAAGCACTTTGAATTGCCTTGCGTTGAAAAGTGCTCTATAAATAAACTTGCCTTGCCTTTCAGGAGAATAGTGCCTCTTTGGAAGAAGTGCATCTGTTGGTTTGGAAGTTGTAGATGAATTCTTTCATAAATTAACATATAAAACACAGAAAAGAAAGTGCTTTTTCCAATTATTGTTCCTTAAGCTTCGTTAAGGTAGCAGAATACTGAACGAAAGGAAGTGCATTGGTGATATAAGATGACGAAGCAATGATGTGTGTGGCTGTTAGCAGCAGATTTACAGTGCAGGCGTTAGTCGCTTTTCACAATTATAAGTTTTAGCCCGTGTGACACAAAGGGTAAATGCTCATTCACCAAATCCACACTCAGATAAGCTCAAAATGAAACCAGAAGACTGCTTTGTAAAACCAAAAAAAGGGCTAAATAAATCACATTACAGCAGTTTTTTGTCCTCAGTAAATTCAACAATGCATAGATTGAGTTTAAGACACACACAGGCAAGAACTTATAACAGTACTATAGGAGGAGACGTGTTTCCAGGAGCAGGAAGCAGTCCGGCTCTCGGCGGTCACGGAGGCACTTCAAGAAACAAAGGCACATGGAAACAGTCAGAGAAGTTATCACAGTGTTCAAATAAAAGCTTTTGACAGAAAATATGACTTGTTGACTCAAGATGTAGAAACCAGGAGGAAGAAGTATATTTAACTTGAGTATAAGTACTAATGCAACACAGTAAAAAAATATTTATAATACAGGAGAAAGGGTTAAAAATGTCAATTACATTTCTCCCAATATTTAAAAACCCCATCTTGAATGAACTCTTGGACCACTTAATTAATTTATAACAAAACAGAATGTATTTTTAATGTTCCTTTGAACTGTGGTGGAGTAGATGTGGCAGCAGAGAAAACACTGCTGGTAGGAACTATTTTCTTCAAACCGAACTACGCCCACCAAATGTATCCCTGCACAGTAGGAAGCGTCCATCTAGTCATATGGTGTTTCTCAATCTCGAGGAAGGATGCTCCAGAGCCACTATTTCAAGCATGCTACGTCATCGAGGACTGTTCCAATCTCCAGCATCCTTGGAATTCTACCGAGCCCGGCGTCCTTCATAGCGAGACATTTCGAGGCTGCACATGTGTGGACTCCGCGGTCTTAAAATCCCCACAATGCTTTGCGCACGGACCAATTTCCCCAAATCTGTGGCGGAAAACTGTAAGGCGGGGCCTCTCACATTGCTTCACACTTGCTCACCTGTTCCACTCTTTGTTTTCCGAATGCCAGGAAGGATTCTCGCCTCTGAAGCAAGTGGCTCGGAAGACATGTGCTACCAAGCAAGCGTCCTCGAGATTGAGAAACACCCATGGACGAGAGGCAGGGTGACAGGTTGAAGAGAATCATACATGACACTGCATTATCTTGAGTCATGATTTCTGGACAGAGACATTCCCGTTAAGAACAGGCAGATATTTGTTCAAAAACGTGAAATGTCCCTTAATGATAATACTGTAGTAAAACAGACTTAGCTTTACACTTAGATCTAAGTGCAGTGGTTCAGCAACGAGTCCTTAAGCGTGTAAATATCATAAACGTTTGAGATTATTTTCTGGTCAAATCCCATTGGCTTTTTGTCAAGAGAACCAGGGAGATGCTAATTTACTCCTAGGTATCTAACCCTTTTGCCTTTTGACATTTATGACCAACCCTGATGTCTGTTATCCGTCTTACGGAAAGGGAGGTTGATATGGTTGATATTACCAGTTCTATGATCAACTCTCGGTCACACATGGTTTATAGTTGTAAGAACGCTGGCTTCGAGGCCAGTAAGGGTCAGACCCAGATATTTACGTTACTCCCCCAATACGTTGATTAACTCTGTACACTAGTTGAAGGGGCTATCGAGAGAGAGAGGCTCTGGAGACTTGACGTGGCAACCCACCCGTGCAGTCAGAACCTCTGGCTGCGTGACTTGTGATGTGAAATTCTCCGGCCGATACTTGCAATAAACCACCAGTGTTTGACATCAGAGCTCCATCTCTCCTCGTGTCTCTGAGTCCAGGTGGCTTGTGTCCTATATTCATGTTGAGCCTCGTTGCCATATCTACACCGGAGCTGCTGAGCACGTGACAATAAAGCCTTGAAACTTGAACCATGCTTACCCAGGGAGGAGGTGCTGAGCGGTGTCCGCTGCAGAGTGGCGTACCCGGATTTATCCGTCGGCGGGACTCTGAGGGACGGAGCTGCCGCGATGTCTCCGTTCCTCTGCAGGGAAGCACACCTGTGGAAAGTCAAATCCATTCTGCTCTGGATGTTGCCGGAGCTGTGAGCGCGCTGAATGTCCACCGGGTCCAGATGCCCCGCCTTCCCGTTGCCCACTTTACACTGATGGTGATGTGCCGCTCCGTTAGCCCTCCGCTCCTCGGCTACCAGCGTCCCGTTGGAGAGGGACAGCTTGGATAAGTTGCCGCCCGCCAGCTTCCCCAGGTGCCCGTTCAGTCGGCCTCTAAGTGGTGACACGGGGACGTCTTTCTTCATGAATCCGGGTTTGAAGAAGGACAGGAGGCTCTCGTGGCTCCGGCCGTCCCTTCTGTCCTCGGGTTGACTCTGAGGGAAGTCTTTTTGAGCTCTGCAGGCCACCGTAGTCCTTCTGAGCGTGGAGTCTCCGCTGGGGGGCGCACTGTGGCTGGTTTGATCCTCTCTCTTTAGATCCAGGGTCCTACCGTGCTCCTGTCTCAGTCTCTTCGACGACTTTTGCTTTAGAACAGCATCGTCCCGAGTTCTGCTTCGTCCCTCCGGGGCTTTCGGGGAATCGGACCCTCGTCTTTCGGAGAAACTCAAACTGCTGTTGTCAGTTGAGCTGCAGTCCGCTCCTCTCGCCTTCTTCAGCGTCGGGGTCGCCACCAGAGCTACGATGGGGTCTTTGGTGCAGCGGGGCCGCCGCCCAGACTCCAGATACTCCACCAGCTCTCCAGACGTGGCCGTCTCCGGGGCTCTGACGCGATCCTTGGAGCTGAAAGAAGCCCAGCGCAGAGGCAGCACTTTGCTCAGAGGCTCCTTGGGTTTGGTGGGCGATCTCATGCTGACGCTGCGGCCTGGAGTCCCACGGACCAACGGCTGGGCTTCAAACCCACCTGGAGGGGGAGATAAGACACGTTCGACACAGGCTGCACAATTAATCCACGATGTGTTAAAATCACAATATGGACAAGTGCAATATCCAAACTAGTATAAAAGGGCATTTTCTCTTTCATCATAACTACAGTTTTCCCAATATGCTTCAGTGTTGAGATACATTATTACTTTTGGAAGTACCTCGAGAGCATTACGAGAACACTGGGGAGGCTGCTTTCTGTTTTCTATCGCCCATTGGATCTTAGAACAGCAACCTCAATTGGATTTGTTTTAAGCACCTATCGTTTTAATTAGTTGTATTGTTTTATGGTTCAGTGATATAACTATTTCTGTTTTTCATGTTCTGCCATAAAGCACTTTGGGCTGCGTCAAGCATGAACGGTGCTATATCAATAAAGTGTATTACTATTATTAATATAATCGAATGAAGTCAAACAAAATTGTTATATACCCCAACATCAAACTATACATGTGTCTAAGGGGGCTTTGCATTGTGTACAGAGGTCCTTTAATATAACCTTTATCAAACAGGAACGCCTATAGAAGCATAACAAGGACCGTCCAATGTAAGCCTGAACCAGCTCTAACTATCAGCTTTATCAAAAAGTAGATTTTTAATGCCCAGCAGTATAACTTTGGGCTGGTTCAAGGACAGCTTGCTCCAGCCCTAACTATAAGCTTTATATATATATATATATATTGTAGGAGCCATTTTATGGGTGTTGTTGGTGTCTCAGTTTACTTTATTATTTATATGTATAGTGCAATACTATTTTTGAACACTTGGTGGCGGGGTTTAGCTAGCGATGTTAAAACGAAGTAAACTGGATATAAACTCCCCAAACAGGCGAAAACCTACCAGTTTCCCCACTGTCTCTGCCTCCCTCCCTCCATGCTGGCTCCTCCGGTTTGTATCCCGTTAATAGTTCTGGTCGTAAAGAACCGGGTGATTTTCTACCGTAACTTCTCGTTTGGAATATGAGGAAATGCGGTCTGTCTCTCCCTGCTCACACGCGGTTTGATTGGCTTGCGCTTCTACTGTCAGATTTGCATAAACGTGTTTGATTGGCCGCTGCCAGCTTCGAAAGCATCGGGAGCATCAAAAGTTGAACATTGCTCAACCTTTGATGCTCACGATGCAAAGCCACGCTCCGCTCCCCACAATGCAGTTCGGCCAAGATTCAAAATCTTCTACGTCACCCCATTCAAGTGAATGGGCGAAGTGTTGAAAGCATTTTTCGATGCCTGTAGTGTAGACGGGCCGTAAGTATTCTAGGAACGCTATACCTTTGTTATATGGTTAACGATATGATATGACAAAGGTAAAGCCTTATGGCTTATAGCATGGGGTACTATGGGGTCTTCAGATAAAGGGTCATTGAACATGTTTTCTCTCACTGGAGCATTTCAGACTCGAGGGTTATCGTATCGTCCCATAAAACGGTGCGTGATCTCCACACTCCAGATTCTTACTTTGTTCCTCTGTTTTTGGCGGTTCTTCTCGAAACACCGGTAGCTCCGGAGACTCCGGGGCCCGTTTGGTCTCCTGAGCTCCAGGGGGGGGTCCTCCCGACCCAACACTGCCCCGCTGACTGCCCCCCTCCGCCAGCCGGACCAACCAGTGGTCAGACGTGGAGGAACTGGTGGAACCTGCAGAGACAACGGTTTTCTCAGTCACCAAAAAGCGTCTGTGTCACGTCTCCCCACCCACACATGACCGGTGGATGCAGGAACTATTACGGTGTATTAATCTCCAAAAGATACGGTTTTCACTACAAGGATCCCTGACTCTTTCATAAGACCTGGACTCCCTTACTACTGCTAATCAATGACCTCACAATCAACCCTGTTGCTGATGAGGTGTGAGTGAACCCGGTGGGGGGGGGGAGAGACCTTCACTTCCCCTTTTCCTTATCTCCCTAATACAGGGGTGTCAAACTCAATTTCACCTCGGGCCACATCAGCATTATGGCTGCACTCAAAGGGCCGGTTGTAACTTTAAGACTATATAAAAATGCATATATAAATATGTTATATATATAAAAAAACTATTTAATTAGCCTACAGACCGTCTTCTATACATGTGTCCCTACTGTATTGCCATTGCGATGTCAACTCAACTTTAGTGGCATCTAAGCTTCATGTAAAGCTTCCAGATCGACTCTCCATCGAGCTCTAATGATATAACCGTTTCATATATGTCTATATTGTAATGTCACTCATTCGGAATAAATCCAAATGAGTGTTAAACAAAAAAAAGCATATGTGTGCAGGACTACGTGTCTTCAGTATTCCCACCATATGTGAGGAGCGAGCTGAGCACATTCCTGTTCACGGAGAAGCTTCTGGAAACGTCTTTATCGCCGTCGTGCAATGGCTTGATCGCTCAGACAATGCTCAACCAACCCTGCACACTGAAATACCCCGGGGCGCGAACAGTAGCAATACTGATGGAGAGAGGTGTTGAAACTACGATAACCCAGGGGAGGATACCAGCGGTGTCGTGATACTCTGTGAACTACAAATACACAAGTTATACTAACAGCAGGGTATGTATGGTGTATACATTTATAAATAGGCTTACAGTAAGAGATATCAGTATGAATATGAGCAGAGGTGTAAAGTACCTAAGTAGATTTACTCAAGTACTGTCCTTAAGTAAAATGTTGAGGTACTTGTACTTCTACTCCCCTACAGTTCAGAGGTACATGGTGTACTTCTACTCCCCTACAGTTCAGAGGTACATGGTGTACTTCTACTCCCCTACAGTTCAGAGGTACATGGTGTACTTCTACTCCTCTACAGTTCAGAGGTACATGGTGTACTTCTACTCCCCTACAGTTCAGAGGTACATGGTGTACTTCTACTCCTCTACAGTTCAGAGGTACATGGTGTACTTCTACTCCACTACAGTTCAGAGGTACATGGTGTACTTCTACTCCCCTACAGTTCAGAGGTACATGGTGTACTTCTACTCCCCTACAGTTCAGAGGTACATGGTGTACTTCTACTCCACTACAGTTCAGAGGTACATGGTGTACTTCTACTCCCCTACAGTTCAGAGGTACATGGTGTACTTCTACTCCCCTACAGTTCAGAGGTACATGGTGTACTTCTACTCCACTACAGTTCAGAGGTACATGGTGTACTTCTACTCCTCTACAGTTCATAGGTACATGGTGTACTTCTACTCCACTACAGTTCAGAGGTACATGGTGTACTTCTACTCCTCTACAGTTCAGAGGTAAATGGTGTACTTCTACTCCTCTACAGTTCAGAGGTACATGGTGTACTTCTACTCCCCTACAGTTCAGAGGTACATGGTGTACTTCTACTCCTCCACAGTTCAGAGGTACATGGTGTACTTCTACTCCACTACAGTTCAGAGGTACATGGTGTACTTCTACTCCACTACAGTTCAGAGGTACATGGTGTACTTCTACTCCACTACAGTTCAGAGGTACATGGTGTACTTCTACTCCCCTACAGTTCAGAGGTACATGGTGTACTTCTACTCCTCTACAGTTCAGAGGTACATGGTGTACTTCTACTCCACTACAGTTCAGAGGTACATGGTGTACTTCTACTCCCCTACAGTTCAGAGGTACATGGTGTACTTCTACTCCTCCACAGTTCAGAGGTACATGGTGTACTTCTACTCCACTACAGTTCAGAGGTACATGGTGTACTTCTACTCCACTACAGTTCAGAGGTACATGGTGTACTTCTACTCCACTACAGTTCAGAGGTACATGGTGTACTTCTACTCCCCTACAGTTCAGAGGTACATGGTGTACTTCTACTCCACTACAGTTCAGAGGTACATGGTGTACTTCTACTCCCCTACAGTTCAGAGGTACATGGTGTACTTCTACTCCACTACAGTTCAGAGGTACATGGTGTACTTCTACTCCACTACAGTTCAGAGGTACATGGTGTACTTATACTCCACTACATGTATTTAATACCTTTAGTTACTATGATGATCAATCATTATAAAACACATCATATATATTATTCTGAAATGGACCAATCTGCACAACGACTACTTTTGAACTACTTTATTTTGTATATATTGATTGTTGTGCTTTTATGTATGTCTTAATGTGTGCATATGTATACATGTGTCTGTTGATTGTTTATATATAGGTATATACATATTTTTATAAATATTTGTATTTCTCTGGATTGTGGGAAACGGTATTTCTGTACACACAAACTGAAAGATTTGACAATAAAGTTGACTTTTGGTACTTTAAAGTGGACCTATCATGCTGTATCTGAATAATATAGTGTAGGACCTATATAAGGCATATTTATACTTTTCAAAATACCAAACAGATCCTGCTGACGGGCTGATTCCGTGAGAACAGCACCATCTACAGGCCTGGCTTATGTACTACAGCGTCTCCAGCTCTTTCGAACGGCAATGTCCGTGGCTATCTCCTCCTGATTGGTGGAGTATATCAGTAGCAGCTGCTGGGACTCCCAGTAGCAGCTCCCAGTAGCAGCTGCTGGGACTCCCAGCAGCTGCTACTGAAGCCTTCCCCACTCCGGGGACTTCGGCGGGGACTTCCGCCGGGGACTCCGGGCGGCAGTATACGCCGTGAAGTGGGTTGCGGCCTGCCAGTAAACCCACAGCAGAAGAAGAAGAAGAAGTGACGTCAGCGGCTTCATTTGCCTAATCCTCCCTCAGGGGACTTGTTCCGGTGTGAACGCGATCTGCACTTAGTTCATGAGAACTAAAGAGTTCTGATGAACTAAGTACGGCAAAGTACTCGGTGTGAAAGCGCCTATTGCAACTGTATAAAATCTCTCTCTTTAGTTTGAGTATTGCACTCGGCTGTGGAGACATTGGTCGATGTTGTTTGCCTCTTTTGCAAAGATGAAAGATTCAAGGCTTTTATTGTCATGTGTGCATATAGCTACTGGGTAGATACGTCAATGAAACTCTGAGGTCACAGGCTCCTCCAACAGAGCAACACAATAAAACAGATAGAATAGAGCAAGTAGAAATAGTGCAGAATAGTTTATATACAAGGAATTGGAATATTGATGAGTTGCAAACAGATGAATGTTATGGATGTTCTTTCAAAAGTTCAGGTGTTCCAGATGAAAGAACTAGAAAGACATCTCTTTGACAAGTTCATTTCAATCATTTCCAGCACAGCACTGACCGGTGACGGAGGAGCTGGCGGACCACGAGGGTATGGTGTGTCTCCTCTGGTAGAAGAGGATGTAGGCTCCACGTGTGCAGACCTCCGCCTCTGGCACCGCCTCCGCACTGCTGTCATCGTAACTGTACCACTGGCCGTCCACTGAGTTCCTGCAGAAAGCTGCAATCACCACCACAAGGGAGAGAAACAACCAACGTGTGAGAGTGGAGGACAGGAGGGGGGATCAACTGAGGTGGAGGACGTGTTATGTTACTGCAGGGATGGCAGAAGAATAAGAATCAGATTCAGAGTGCCACAGAGCGGGAAATTACATTGTTACAGCAGAAAAGAGCCAAAGACAGCGTAATGTTACCTAAGAAGCATGCATAAAAGTAAAACAATATATGTATAATAAAAAAAAAGTTACACAATTTCCAAAATACCCATCCTTTACTCAAGTAGAACTACAGTAGACCGTACTGTAGTTCCTTTATAGCCCAACATTAGCCGCCTTTAGCTTAGCGGTGGTGACGTGAAGTCATGTGACCGTGCTGTAGTTCCTTTATAGCCCAACATTAGCCGCCTTTAGCTTAGCGGTGGTGACGTGAAGTCATGTGGCCGTGCTGTAGTTCCTTTATAGCCCAACATTAGCCACCTTTAGCTTAGCGGTGGTGATGTGAAGTCATGTGACCGTGCTGTAGTTCCTTTATAGCCCAACATTAGCCACCTTTAGCTTAGCGGTGGTGACGTGAAGTCATGTGACCGTGCTGTAGTTCCTTTATAGCCCAACATTAGCCACCTTTAGCTTAGCGGTGGTGACGTGAAGTCATGTGACCGTGCTGTAGTTCCTTTATAGCCCAACATTAGCCTCCTTTAGCTTAGCGGTGGTGACGTGAAGTCATGTGACCGTGCTGTAGTTCCTTTATAGCCCAACATTAGCCTCCTTTAGCTTAGCGGTGGTGACGTGAAGTCATGTGACCGTGCTGTAGTTCCTTTATAGCCCAACATTAGCCACCTTTAGCTTAGCGGTGGTGACGTGAAGTCATGTGACCGTGCTGTAGTTCCTTTATAGCCCAACATTAGCCACCTTTAGCTTAGCGGTGGTGACGTGAAGTCATGTGACCGTGCTGTAGTTCCTTTATAGCCCAACATTAGCCTCCTTTAGCTTAGCGGTGGTGACGTGAAGTCATGTGACCGTGCTGTAGTTCCTTTATAGCCCAACATTAGCCACCTTTAGCTTAGCGGTGGTGACGTGAAGTCATGTGACCGTACTGTAGTTCCTTTATAGCCCAACATTAGCCTCCTTTAGCTTAGCGGTGGTGACGTGAAGTCATGTGACCGTACTGTAGTTCCTTTATAGCCCAACATTAGCCTCCTTTAGCTTAGCGGTGGTGACGTGAAGTCATGTGACCGTACTGTAGTTCCTTTATAGCCCAACATTAGCCACCTTTAGCTTAGCGGTGGTGACGTGAAGTCATGTGACCGTACTGTAGTTCCTTTATAGCCCAACATTAGCCTCCTTTAGCTTAGCGGTGGTGACGTGAAGTCATGTGACCGTACTGTAGTTCCTTATAGCCCAACATTAGCCTCCTTTAGCTTAGCGGTGGTGACGTGAAGTCATGTGACCGTGCTGTAGTTCCTTTATAGCCCAACATTAGCCTCCTTTAGCTTAGCGGTGGTGACGTGAAGTCATGTGACCGTGCTGTAGTTCCTTTATAGCCCAACATTAGCCACCTTTAGCTTAGCGGTGGTGACGTGAAGTCATGTGACCGTGCTGTAGTTCCTTTATAGCCCAACATTAGCCTCCTTTAGCTTAGCGGTGGTGACGTGAAGTCATGTGACCGTACTGTAGTTCCTTTATAGCCCAACATTAGCCTCCTTTAGCTTAGCGGTGGTGACGTGAAGTCATGTGACCGTACTGTAGTTCCTTTATAGCCCAACATTAGCCTCCTTTAGCTTAGCGGTGGTGACGTGAAGTCATGTGACCGTACTGTAGTTCCTTTATAGCCCAACATTAGCCTCCTTTAGCTTAGCGGTGGTGACGTGAAGTCATGTGACCGTGCTGTAGTTCCTTTATAGCCCAGCATTAGCCACCTTTAGCTTAGCGGTGGTGACGTGAAGTCATGTGACCGTGCTGTAGTTCCTTTATAGCCCAACATTAGCCACCTTTAGCTTAGCGGTGGTGACGTGAAGTCATGTGACCGTGCTGTAGTTCCTTTATAGCCCAACATTAGCCGCCTTTAGCTTAGCGGTGGTGACGTGAAGTCATGTGACCGTGCTGTAGTTCCTTTATAGCCCAACATTAGCCGCCTTTAGCTTAGCGGTGGTGACGTGAAGTCATGTGGCCGTGCTGTAGTTCCTTTATAGCCCAACATTAGCCACCTTTAGCTTAGCGGTGGTGACGTGAAGTCATGTGACCGTGCTGTAGTTCCTTTATAGCCCAACATTAGCCACCTTTAGCTTAGCGGTGGTGATGTGAAGTCATGTGACCGTGCTGTAGTTCCTTTATAGCCCAACATTAGCCACCTTTAGCTTAGCGGTGGTGACGTGAAGTCATGTGACCGTGCTGTAGTTCCTTTATAGCCCAACATTAGCCTCCTTTAGCTTAGCGGTGGTGACGTGAAGTCATGTGACCGTGCTGTAGTTCCTTTATAGCCCAACATTAGCCTCCTTTAGCTTAGCGGTGGTGACGTGAAGTCATGTGGCCGTGCTGTAGTTCCTTTATAGCCCAACATTAGCCACCTTTAGCTTAGCGGTGGTGATGTGAAGTCATGTGGCCGTGCTGTAGTTCCTTTATAGCCCAACGTTAGCCACCTTTAGCTTAGCGGTGGTGACGTGAAGTCATGTGACCGAGCTGTAGTTCCTTTATAGCCCAACGTTAGCCTCCTCTAGCTTAGCGGTGGTGACGTGAAGTCATGTGACCGTGCTGTAGTTCCTTTATAGCCCAACATTAGCCACCTTTAGCTTAGCGGTGGAGACGTGAAGTCATGTGACCGTGCTGTAGTTTCTTTATAGCCCAACATTAGCCGCCTTTAGCTTAGCGGTGGTGACGTGAAGTCATGTGACCGTACTGTAGTTCCTTTATAGCCCAACATTAGCCACCTTTAGCTTAGCGGTGGAGACATTAAGTCATGTGACCATACTGTAGTTCCTTTATAGCCCAACATTAGCCACCTTTAGCTTAGCGGTGGTGACGTGAAGTCATGTGACCGTGCTGTAGTTCCTCTATAGCCCAACATTAGCCACCTTTAGCTTAGCGGTGGAGACATTAAGTCATGTGACCATACAGTAGTTCCTCTAAAGCCCAATATTAGCCGCCTTTAGCTTAGCGGTGGTGACGTGAGGTCATGTGACCATACTGTAGTTCCTCTAAAGCCCAATATTAGCCGCCTTTGGCTTAGCGATGGTGACGTGAAGTCATGTGACCGTGCTGTAGTTCCTCTATAGCCCAACATTAGCCACCTTTAGCTTAGCGGTGGTGACGTGAAGTCATGTGACCGTGCTGTAGTTCCTCTATAGCCCAACATTAGTCACCTTTAGCTTAGCGGTGGAGACGTGAAGTCATGTGACCGTGTTGTAGTTCCTCTATAGCCCAACATTAGCCACCTTTAGCTTAGCGGTGGTGACGTGAAGTCATGTGACCGTGCTGTAGTTCCTTTATAGCCCAACATTAGCCACCTTTAGCTTAGCGGTGGTGACGTGAAGTCATGTGACCGTGCTGTAGTTCCTCTATAGCCCAACATTAGCCACCTTTAGCTTAGCTTAAGTGTTGATATGGTGGTGGTGTTAATATGTGGAGATTATCCTGCTGAACAAAACGTGTAAGCATCATAAACATTTGTTTGATACAGAGATTATCTTTTGCTATAATCCAAAATCACATTGAGAAAATCCCATTGGCTTTTTGTGGAGGGAACAAGGGAGATGCTAACTTCCTGGCTTTTGGTACAGCTTTAAAAAAAATCATAAAGTGAGTATTTCTCACCTGTGTAGTGTCCGCCGTGCATTCCTCCGTGGTGGTTGCACACGGCGTACAGATCGTACAGGAAGTCAGGTGGAGTTGGGTCAGATCGGCGGGACGGTTTCAATCCCTGCTGCTGGTGCTGGTTCGACTGGTGGTTTGTGTTTGACTGGTGGTTTGGGTTCGACTGGTGGTTTGGGTTCGACTGGTGGTTTGGGTTCGACTGGTGGTTTGGGTTCGACTGGCGGTTTGGGTTCGACTGGCGGTGGTTGTTGTGGTTACGGGTCACCATGTGTGGCGTCATGTCCAGGCCGGTCAGGGGGAATTGAACGAAGGTGGTGAGTTTGTTCCTCCGGTCGCCCACCTGTCTGAAGCGCTTCAGGTGGAGGATGAGGATGTCCGGCAGCGTCCACAGATTCATCTTCACCGTGCCCTGCTGCAGCTGCTGACAGTGGGGACACTTCCAGGCATCATCGGGGGCCAACTGGAGGGTGGAGGAAAGAGAATGAGAACATAAATACACATTCAACTCAAGATAAAACCGTAAAAGTAAGCCTTTTAAGAGTCCTCTCCTGCTGATGTTCAGGTGTATATCAGTATGTAGTGTCTCTACTTTAAAGAGTCCTCTCCTGCTGATGTTCAGGTGTATATCAGTATGTAGTGTCTCTACTTTAAAGAGTCCTCTCCTGCTGATGTTCAGGTGTATATCAGTATGTAGTGTCTCTACTTTAAAGAGTCCTCTCCTGCTGATGTTCAGGTGTATATCAGTATGTAGTGTCTCTACTTTAAAGAGTCCTCTCCTGCTGATGTTCAGGTGTATATCAGTATGTAGTGTCTCTACTTTAAAGAGTCCTCTCCTGCTGATGTTCAGGTGTATATCAGTATGTAGTGTCTCTACTTTAAAGAGTCCTCTCCTGCTGATGTTCAGGTGTATATCAGTATGTAGTGTCTCTACTTTAAAGAGTCCTCTCCTGCTGATGTTCAGGTGTATATCAGTATGTAGTGTCTCTACTTTAAAGAGTCCTCTCCTGCTGATGTTCAGGTGTATATCAGTGTGTAGTGTCTCTACTTTAAAGAGTCCTCTCCTGCTGATGTTCAGGTGTATATCAGTGTGTAGTGTCTCTACTTTAAAGAGTCCTCTCCTGCTGATGTTCAGGTGTATATCAGTATGTAGCGTCTCTACTTTAAAGAGTCCTCTCCTGCTGATGTTCAGGTGTATATCAGTATGTAGTGTCTCTACTTTAAAGAGTCCTCTCCTGCTGATGTTCAGGTGTATATCAGTATGTAGTGTCTCTACTTTAAAGAGTCCTCTCCTGCTGATGCTCAGGTGTATATCAGTATGTAGTGTCTCTACTTTAAAGAGTCCTCTCCTGCTGATGTTCAGGTGTATATCAGTATGTAGTGTCTCTACTTTAAAGAGTGCTCTCCTGCTGATGTTCAGGTGTATATCAGTATGTAGTGTCTCTACTTTAAAGAGTCCTCTCCTGCTGATGCTCAGGTGTATATCAGTATTTAGTGTTAACCTGTATTAATCTACGAAGGGGAAATTAATTGATGCATGAAGTTTGGAAAGTCCTTGTGAGCTCCAGTTTAAACAGGAAGTACATTTGGATTCTGTTGCCATGGCTTCTCCTTCTCCTCCAACAGTGGACCCACCGAACAAAACACCCCTGCCATTGGTGGAAATGCATTCGTCTCGATTGTCTTCACTTCTTCCATCAAAACACAACCAAGGCCAATGCGGAATGCTCTCCCATTACTATGGTGACGCCTAACACAATCCAACATGACCTCAAACTGAAGCACGTAAGGGAATAAGAAATGTAAAAAGCGTAGCCTCCTTATCGACAACACCGAGCGCTTTATTATCTCGGGAACATTTAGTAATTGTAATGGATGTTTCATCGCTCCGACGTGAAGTGCTTTCACTCCCCCGTTGTTCCCGTGAAGGGCGAAGGCCTTCTGAAGCAGGTGCAAAATGATCAGATGAACGCGAGACGCATTGCAAACAAGATGGCTTTCCTCAGGTTTATTTTAGTTCAGGGGTGTCAAACTCAAGGCCCGGGGGCCACATTCGGCCCGCGACTTCATTTTACGTGGCCCCACAAGAGCTTGCAAATAATATAATATGTTTAGTATACGGTTACATGCTACAGAAGCACGTTGCCCATAAACTACATGTCCCACAATGCAAGTGATTACCCTATCCGATGATAATCCAATGCAGAGGCAATGATGTAATATAATACTTTATTTTATATTCAATATTTATATATGTATTTTTATATAGTCTTAAAGTTACAACCGGCCCTTTGAGCGCAACCATAACGCTGATGTGGCCGCGATGACATTGAGTTTGACACCCCTGGTTTAAGCAATAGCTCACGACAGGCCGTGGTCTACGCTCAGTATATCACGGCTAAGAACCAATCAGATTGCTTGATTTGACTTGTCCGTTTTATAATGCAAAATAAATGTAATATTGTACGCATGAATGAATGAATGCTCTGGAGCAGCCTTCCTCGACATTGAGAGACGCCCTGTGCGTCTTCGTGTTTCCCAGAGCTGTAATTAATACAAGTTGATCTTAAATAGCAAGTTTAAGGCTTTTTTTATTATCATTTCCGTATCAAATGTCCCGTTATTGTAGTCTTGAGTTTAAGTTAATGCTAAATGCCTAAATTAAAAACAATAGTGCAACATGTGGTAACGATATCTGCGGGGTAACTTTGGGTCGTTTCGTTCACGGTGGAACTGGGCGGTTTTCGTGAGAAAGGGTTTGAGTGCTTTTGACTAAGTGTAGCACTGAAGACGTTTTCCTGTCCGTTGAACCTTAACAGTTGTGTGTGTGTCGTTGCGTCAGTGTGTGTGAGAGAGGGTGCAGCGACCTTCTCTTAGAAGACAAAGGAGAAGGAAGTTATTTTTCATATTTGTAAGCTTAGATACGTAGAAACCCATTTGAACGTCTCTCATCTGCCACAATGAAAAAAGGATTCTTAAACTCCAAAAACATTTTAGCATCCATTGATATGCAAATAAAGAGGGCATGTTGTGATGATTAAGTGTAACATATTGATTAGTCGGCCCATTGGTGAGTCCTGCCTGACTCTAGACCCTTCAGGGGGGACATGTGTGAGCCTGCAGCGCCACACAGTGGAGACACAAGGAAACAACAAGTCAATGGCGTAACATGTTGGATAAAAGATCAAACAAAGCAGAACATGTGTAGAAAACATAATAGGAATAATGCGCAATAATATATATATAATATTAAAAAATGAAGACATTTTTATAAATGTAAAAAGTAAAGTATATAATAAACTTCAAACGGGGAACGTGTCGACACACACGTCTATTGTAGGCAGAAATACACTGACTGATTGATAAGTAAATCGTACACCTCAAGCGACGCCTTCGAAACCACAACTTCAGCTTCAGGAGGCTCGTGGTGGGACCAGGTGGGACACACGGCTGTTGTGTGTGTGTGTGTGTGTGTGTGTGTGTGTGTGTGTGTGTGCGACCTGCTGGCTGTTAACAGGTGGGTTCAGGCGGTAACCTCACCTGCTCCTCCTTGGTGTAGAGCTGGAAACACTCGTCCAGGCTGCAGCTGAACTGATGGACATTCTGCTGACTCCTCCCACTCTCTGACTGCTGCACCACCTCCTCCTGGATGTTCCCACACCCACACACAGGCAGCACACCCACACACACACACACACAGGCAGGCAGCACACACACACACACCCACGCCACGCACACACACACAGGTAGAAACACACACACACACAGACACACACACACACCACACACAGGCAGACACACACAGGCAGACACACACACACACACAGGCAGGCAGACACACGCACACACACACACACACACCAGAAACACACACACACACACAGGCAGACACACACAGGCACACATACACACACACACACACAGCAGGCATGCAGACACACACACACACACACACACGCAGACACACGCAGGCAGACATACGCACACACACACACACACACACACACACACGCCAGAAACACACACACAGACACACACACACGCAGCAGACATACACACACACACACGCAGGCAGGCAGCACACACACACACACATACACACACACACAGCACACACACACACACACACACACAGGCAGGCAGACACACGCACACACACACACACAGGTAGAAACACACACAGAAACACACACACACACAGGCAGACACACACACACACACACAGGCAGACACACACACACACACACAGATAGAAACACACACACACACAGAAACACACAGCACACACACACACACACACGCAGACACACACACAGCACAGAAACACACAGCCAGAAACACACACACACACACACACACGCAGACACACACACACACACATGCAGGCACACATACACACACACACACGCAGGCAGGCAGACACACACACACACACGCAGGCAGACATACACACACACACGCACGCAGACATACACACACCACACACACACACAGAAACACACAGCCAGCAACACACACACACACGCACACACACAGCACACACACACACACACACACGCAGCACACACACACACAGCACACACACACACACACACACACACACACACACACACACACACACACACACACACACACACACACACACACACACACACACACGTTGGGCTCATAAGATGTAAGCGGTTTGAGCGCTATATATGTAACATGAAGTATTATTATGATGAAGATGGGAAGTGTTGCTGACCAGTCTTTGATGCGGTGCTCCCACTCGATGATCAGCTTCACGTGAGGAGGTCCTCCCGAGCCGCAGAGCTTCAGGGCTCTGACATATATACAGGGTTACACATCACCCAGCGCAGAGGAAGGAGAGCCACTAGGTGGCAGCACTACCACGGATTACAATACAGCAGGAATGAGTGATGTGTGTGTGTGTGTGTGTGTGTGCGTGTGTGTCTGTGTGTGTGCGTGTGTGTGTTTCTGTGTGTGTGTGTGTGTGTCTGTCTGTCTGTGTGTGTGTTTCTCTGTGTGTGTGTGTGTGTGTGTGTGTGTGTGTGCGTGTGTCTGTGTGTGTCTGTCTGTCTGTGTGTTTCTCTGTGTGTGTGTGTGTCTGTGTGTTTCTCTCTGTGCGTGTGTGTGTGTGTGTGTCTGTGTGTGTTTATCTGTGTGTGTGTGTGTCTGTGTGTGTTGTCTCTCCGTGTCTGTGTGTTTTCTCTGTGTGTGTGTGTGTGTGTGTGTGTGTGTGTGTGTGTGTGTGTGTTTAGCAGTGGATATTTCAGGTAAAGAAATGTATTATAGGCTAAGATATGACATGAAGGTACACTAAAGACTTTGTTATTGTAAGAACGGGTCAAAACAAACAAAGTTCCCAGCTCGAGACTGACTCTGATTCTTCTTGGAGAATACTTTCTACTTTCACTTGAGGAACATTTTGAATGCAGGACTTTTACTGTGACAGAGTATTCCTACACTCTGGTACTTCTACTTTTACTCAAGTACAAGATCTGAGTACTTCTACTTTTACTCAAGTACAAGATCTGAGTACTTCTACTTTACTCAAGTACAAGATCTGAGTACTTCTACTTTACTCAAGTACAAGATCTGAGTACTTCTACTTTTACTCAAGTACAAGATCTGAGTACTTCTACTTTTACTCAAGTACAAGATCTGAGTACTTCTACTTTACTCAAGTACAAGATCTGAGTACTTCTACTTTTACTCAAGTACAAGATCTGAGTACTTCTACTTTACTCAAGTACAAGATCTGAGTACTTCTACTTTTACTCAAGTACAAGATCTGAGTACTTCTACTTTTACTCAAGTACAAGATCTGAGTACTTCTACTTTTACTCAAGTACAAGATCTGAGTACTTCTACTTTTACTCAAGTACAAGATCTGAGTACTTCTACTTTTACTCAAGTACAAGATCTGAGTACTTCTACTTTTACTCAAGTACAAGATCTGAGTACTTCTACTTTTACTCAAGAACAAGATCTGAGTACTTCTACTTTTACTCAAGTACAAGATCTGAGTACTTCTACTTTTACTCAAGTACAAGGTCTGAGTACTTCTACTTTTACTCAAGTACAAGATCTGAGTACTGCTACTTTTACTCAAGTACAAGATCTGAGTACTTCTACTTTTACTCAAGTACAAGATCTGAGTACTTCTACTTTTACTCAAGTACAAGATCTGAGTACTTCTACTTTACTCAAGTACAAGATCTGAGTACTTCTACTTTTACTCAAGTACAAGATCTGAGTACTTCTACTTTTACTCAAGTACAAGATTTGAGTACTTCTACTTTTACTCAAGTACAAGATCTGAGTACTTCTACTTTTACTCAAGTACACGATCTGAGTACTTCTACTTTTACTCAAGTACAAGATCTGAGTACTTCTACTTTTACTCAAGTACAAGATTTGAGTACTTCTACTTTTACTCAAGTACAAGATCTGAGTACTTCTACTTTTACTGAAGTACACGATCTGAGTACTTCTACTTTTACTCAAGTACAAGATCTGAGTACTTCTACTTTTACTCAAGTACAAGACCTGAGTACTTCTACTTTTACTCAAGTACAAGATCTGAGTACTTCTACTTTTACTGAAGTACAAGATCTGAATTCTACTTCTCACATGTTGAACTCAAATACCTGTACTTTCTACTTCTCTCATTTTGAACACAAATACCTGTACTTTCTACTTCTCACATGTTGAACTCAAATACCTGTACTTTCTACTTCTCACATGTTGAACACAAATACCTGTACTTTCTACTTCTTACATGTTGAACTCAAATACCTGTACTTTCTACTTCTTACATGTTGAACTCAAATACCTGTACTTTCTACTTCTTACATGTTGAACTCAAATACCTGTACTTTCTACTTCTCTCATTTTGAACACAAATACCTGTACTTTCTACTTCTTACATGTTGAACCCAAATACCTGTACTTTCTACTTCTCACATGTTGAACTCAAATACCTGTACTTTCTACTTATTACATGTTGAACCCAAATACCTGTACTTTCTACTTCTTACATGTTGAACACAAATACCTGTACTTTCTACTTCTTACATGTTGAACTCAAATACCTGTACTTTCTACTTCTCACATGTTGAACCCAAATACCTGTACTTTCTACTTCTCACATGTTGAACACAAATACCTGTACTTTCTACTTCTTACATGTTGAACTCAAATACCTGTACTTTCTACTTATTACATGTTGAACCCAAATACCTGTACTTTCTACTTCTCACATGTTGAACCTAAATACCTGTACTTTCTACTTCTCACATGTTGAACACAAATACCTTACTCTTTAAAACAGCTGCTAGTTATGGGTACTTTGTACTGAAGTACACTTCAAAGCCTCTTTACTTCTACTTGAGTAAAGGATGTGTGTACTTTTACCATCTCTGAATGTGTGTCTCAGGTGTGTTTTGTCTCACCTGTCCACAACAGGGTGGTGCAGCGGCCGTCCGTCCTGAGGGGACAGGTAGCTGTGAAACACCGAGCCCCCCACCACACGGACGTTGAACATCACTCTGATGTTCTGGAAGACAAAGACACTTCTGTAAAGACATCAGGGGACATTAATGCTTTCATAATAACCCAGTAATTACCCTGCAATGAGCCACTGCTGTAACCCAGGTGCGCTCCACACACCTGTTCACTCTCCTGGCTCCAACGCGGAGGAACGAGAGATCCGTTGATGTCTAATGTTCTTCAAGGAACACCGGACACCCAGCTGCTCGGACATTACACCCCCGCTTTAATGGTTTAGCCCGTTTGAAACTATGCATCAGCTCTGACAACGAGTTTATTGAAGGCTTACACGTGTCCCCTCTTCTCCATGTCTCTTCTACATCAACATGTGTCCCCTCTTCCTCATGTCTCTTCTACATCAACATGTGTCCCCTCTTCTCCATGTTTCTTCTACATCAACATGTGTCCCCTCTTCCTCATGTCTCTTCTACATCAACATGTGTCCCCTCTTCTTCATGTCTCTTCTACATCAACATGTGTCCCCTCTTCTCCATGTCTCTTCTACATCAACACGTGTCCCCTCTTCTCCATGTCTCTTCTACATCAACATGTGTCCCCTCTTCCTCATGTCTCTTCTACATCAACATGTGTCCCCTCTTCTCCATGTCTCTTCTACATCAACATGTGTCCCCTCTTCCTCATGTCTCTTCTACATCAACATGTGTCCCCTCTTCTCCATGTTTCTTCTACATCAACATGTGTCCCCTCTTCCTCATGTCTCTTCTACATCAACATGTGTCCCCTCTTCTTCATGTCTCTTCTACATCAACATGTGTCCCCTCTTCTCCATGTCTCTTCTACATCAACACGTGTCCCCTCTTCTTCATGTCTCTTCTACATCAACATGTGTCCCCTCTTCTTCATGTTTCTTCTACATCAACATGTGTCCCCTCTTCTTCATGTCTCTTCTACATCAACATGTGTCCCCTCTTCTTCATGTCTCTTCTACATCAACATGTGTCCCCTCTTCTTCACGTCTCTTCTACATCAACATGTGTCCCCTCTTCTCCATGTCTCTCTACATCAACATGTGTCCCCTCTTCTTCATGTCTCTTCTACATCAACATGTGTCCCCTCTTCTTCATGTCTCTTCTACATCAACATGTGTCCCCTCTTCTTCATGTCTCTTCTACATCACCATGTGTCCCCTCTTCTTGGGGATTTTTTGCGAGCAACGCGACCAACAACCAATCACATGAATGTCCCGCCCCCGACATACAAAGCAAAAAACCCCGGGGATTTTATGCGAGCAATATATATATATATATATATAAACTCCCCAAACAGGCGAAACCCTACCAGTTTCCCCCACTGTCTCTGCCCCCTCCCTCCATGCTGGTTCCTCCGATTTGTATCCCGTTAATAGTTCTGGTCGTAAAGAACCGGGTGATTTGCTCCCGTAATTTCTCGTTTGGAATATGAGGAAATGAACTGCGGTCTGTCTCTCCCTGCTTACACGCGGTTTGATTGGCTAGCCCTTCTACTGCCAGATTTGCATAAACGTGTTTGATTGGCTGGCGCTTCCAGCTCAGCTTCAAAAGTTGAACATTGCTCAACTTTTGAATCCTGGAGATCCTGGAAATCTTCGCTTCGCTCCCCCACAATGCAGTTCGGGGAAAAGCGAGGCAAAGTGACGTCATCCCCATTCAGAGTCAACGGGCAGAGAAGCGGTGGAAGCTGCTTCTGAAGCTGCTGTGTGGACGTACCGTAACTTCTTCAACAAGTAGGAATTGGATAGGCATTGTCTATCTTAATATACAATCTATGGTGTGCGTATATATGCTTATTTTCCAACACTATAGGAGGCAGGTAAGGGGGGATGTGAAAGACCCAAATCCAGGAGGAGTGAAGACTTAAAAGAGATTGTTATATGTAAAGGTCCAGACAAGGCGAACAAAGCAGAACAGAACCGAAGTTGCACGACATACACGGACCCGGCAAAGACTAACAGAAAGCCAATACTTCAGCAGAAGGTCAGCAGCTGGTCGCAGGTCTAACGGGGAACAGGTGGAGCTAACAAGGCCAGAGCACACAATCAATACGGGTGGGAAGCACACAAAGACAGGAAGCACAAGCTGACAGGACACAGGGGACGAAGACTAAATCAAATACACAAACCCGACACCAGGATCATGACCAGCACGGAGTTTCATTATGTTGCAAGGTGTTGAGAAAGTCTGGAGAGGGTGTGCACGAACACTTATCTGACTATAACATGAGCACTGGTGACGCATCAGATCGCTGTAGCACGGCTAGGTGAGCTTTAGAGCGGCTAGGTGAGCTTTAGAGCGGCTAGGTGAGCTTTAGAGCGGCTAGGTGAGCTTTAGAGCGGCTAGGTGAGCTTTAGAGCGGCTAGGTGAGCTTTAGAGCTGCTAGGTGAGCATTAGAGCTGCTAGGTGAGCTTTAGAGCTGCTAGGTGAGCTTTAGAGCGGCTAGGTGAGCTTTAGAGCTGCTAGGTGAGCTGTAGCACGGCTAGGTGAGCATTAGAGCTGCTAGGTGAGCATTAGAGCTGCTAGGTGAGCTTTAGAGCGGCTAGGTGAGCTGTAGCACGGCTAGGTGAGCTTTAGAGCGGCTAGGTGAGCTTTAGAGCGGCTAGGTGAGCTTTAGAGCTGCTAGGTGAGCTTTAGAGCGGCTAGGTGAGCTTTAGAGCTGCTAGGTGAGCTTTAGAGCGGCTAGGTGAGCTTTAGCATGGCTAGGTGAGCTTTAGAGCTGCTAGGTGAGCTTTAGAGCGGCTAGGTGAGCTTTAGCATGGCTAGGTGAGCTTTAGCATGGCTAGGTGAGCTTTGGCACGGCTAGGTGAGCTTTAGAGCTGCTAGGTGAGCTTTAGAGCGGCTAGGTGAGCTTTAGAGCTGCTAGGTGAGCTTTAGAGCGGCTAGGTGAGCTTTAGAGCGGCTAGGTGAGCTTTAGAGCGGCTAGGTGAGCTTTAGAGCTGCTAGGTGAGCTTTAGAGCGGCTAGGTGAGCTTTAGAGCGGCTAGGTGAGCTTTAGCACGGCTAGGTGAGCTTTAGAGCGGCTAGGTGAGCTTTAGAGCGGCTAGGTGAGCTTTAGAGCTGCTAGGTGAGCTTTAGAGCTGCTAGGTGAGCTTTAGAGCGGCTAGGTGAGCTTTAGAGCTGCTAGGTGAGCTTTAGAGCTGCTAGGTGAGCTGTAGCACTGCTAGGTGAGCTTTAGAGCGGCTAGGTGAGCTGTAGCACTGCTAGGTGAGCTTTAGAGCTGCTAGGTGAGCTTTAGAGCGGCTAGGTGAGCTTTAGAGCTGCTAGGTGAGCTTTAGAGCTGCTAGGTGAGCTTTAGAGCTGCTAGGTGAGCTTTAGAGCGGCTAGGTGAGCTTTAGAGCTGATAGGTGAGCTTTAGAGCTGCTAGGTGAGCTTTAGAGCGGCTAGGTGAGCTTTAGCACTGCTAGGTGAGCTTTAGAGCTGCTAGGTGAGCTTTAGAGCGGCTAGGTGAGCTTTAGAGCGGCTAGGTGAGCTTTGCTAGGTGAGCTTTAGAGCTGCTAGGTGAGCTTTAGAGCGGCTAGGTGAGCTTTAGCACTGCTAGGTGAGCTTTAGAGCTGCTAGGTGAGCTGTAGAAAGGCTAGGTGAGCTGTAGCACGGCTAGGTGAGCTTTAGAGCAGCTAGGTGAGCTGTAGCACGGCTAGGTGAGCTTTAGAGCGGCTGGGTGAGCTGTAGAAAGGCTAGGTGAGCTGTAGCACGGCTAGGTGAGCTTTAGCACGGCTAGGTGAGCTTTAGAGCAGCTAGGTGAGCTTTAGAGCGGCTAGGTGAGCTTTGGAGCTGCTAGGTGAGCTTTAGAGCTGCTAGGTGAGCTTTAGAGCGACTAGGTGAGCTTTAGCACGGCTAGGTGAGCTTTAGAGCTGCTAGGTGAGCTTTATAGCTGCTAGGTTAGCTTTAGAGCGGCTAGGTGAGCTTTAGAGCGGCTAGGTGAGCTTTATAGCTGCTAGGTTAGCTTTAGAGCTGCTAGGTGAGCTGTAGCGCGGCTAGGTGAGCTTTAGCACGGCTAGGTGAGCTTTAGCACGGCTAGGTGAGCTTTAGCACGGCTAGGTGAGCTTTAGAGCGGCTAGGTGAAGCTTTAGAGCGGCTAGGTGAGCTTTAGAGCGGCCCGGTGAGCTTTAGCACTGCTAGGTGAGCTTTAGAGCGGCTAGGTGAGCTTTAGCACTGCTAGGTGAGCTTTAGAGCGGCTAGGTAAGCTTTAGAGCTGCTAGGTGAGCTTTAGAGCGGCTAGGTGAGCTTTAGAGCGGCTAGGTGAGCTTTAGAGCGGCTAGGTGAGCTTTGCTAGGTGAGGTTTAGAGCTGCTAGGTGAGCTTTAGAGCGGCTAGGTGAGCTTTAGAGCGGCTAGGTGAGCTTTAGAGCTGCTAGGTGAGCTTTAGAGCGGCTAGGTGAGCTTTAGAGCGGCTAGGTGAGCTTTAGCCCTGCTAGGTGAGCTTTAGAGCGGCTAGGTGAGCTTTAGCACTGCTAGGTGAGCTTTAGAGAGGCTGGGTGAGCTGTAGCACGGCTAGGTGAGCTGTAGCAAGGCTAGGTGAGCTGTAGCACGGCTAGGTGAGCTTTAGCACGGCTAGGTGAGCTTTAGCACGGCTATGTGAGCTTTAGAGCGGCTAGGTGAAGCTTTAGCACGGCTAGGTGAGCTTTAGTACGGCTAGGTGAGCTTTAGAGGGGCTAGGTGAGCTTTAGAGCGGCTAGGTGAGCTTTAGAGCAGCTAGGTGAGCTTTAGAGCGGCTAGGTGAGCTTTAGAGCGGCTAGGTGAGCTTTAGCACTGCTAGGTGAGCTTTAGAGCGGCTAGGTGAGCTTTAGCACTGCTAGGTGAGCTTTAGAGCTGCTAGGTGAGCTTTAGAGCGGCTAGGTGAGCTTTAGCACGGCTAGGTGAGCTTTAGAGCGGCTAGGTGAGCTTTAGAGCAGCTAGGTGAGCTTTAGAGCTGCTAGGTGAGCTTTAGAGCGGCTAGGTGAGCTTTAGAGCTGCTAGGTGAGCTTTAGAGCGGCTAGGTGAGCTTTAGAGCGGCTAGGTGAGCTTTAGAGCTGCTAGGTGAGCTTTAGCACTGCTAGGTGAGCTTTAGAGCGGCTAGGTGAGCTTTAGAGCGGCTAGGTGAGCTTTAGCACTGCTAGGTGAGCTTTAGAGCTGCTAGGTGAGCTTTAGAGCTGCTAGGTGAGCTTTAGAGCGGCTAGGTGAGCTTTAGCACTGCTAGGTGGGCTTTAGCACTGCTAGGTGAGCTTTAGAGCAGCTAGGTGAGCTTTAGCACTGCTAGGTGAGCTTTAGAGCGGCTAGGTGAGCTTTAGAGCTGCTAGGTGAGCTTGTGAACGCCGTTCTTTGTTTCTGAATTGTCGAAGCTAAATTTAGACGAGAGGAATCATCCTCTCGTGAGTGGAGCATCGATGCAGGAAACTACAGATCCTGCTGGGATGATAGATTCAGAGCCAACATCTGCTCTGAGAACTGCTTTCTGAGAGGAGGACTGTAGGAGTTTAATGAAACGTCTGACAGCAGGGGGCACAGAGGAGGACTCACACCCCCCGCTGTGAAGAACATGCCTCACTCTTCCTCTCCTGAAAGTCTGAGCCAGCACTGAGGAAGAGGCAGAGAGACGGTCATCTGCTGCCTTCCTTCTTTATTATGTCAGTATGGGTTCTCGTGTGTCATCTGGCTGCAGAAACACTGATTGGAAATCTGCTTGGCTGCAGGAGGAACAGCATGATACAGCAGGCTGTCACAAGTTAGACACATCTATTGTTCTTTGTTTGGTTTGGCACATCTTAAACTCTCCTGTCAGATCCCGCCTTCCTCCAGGCTCTTGCAACCAGCTCACTCCCCTCACCTGGTCTCCCCAGCCCTTCCCTTCACCTGTTACCGTTTGATATTTTCTAGCCTCGATTCCTGTCCTGCCCGGTTTTGACCCCTGCCTGTCTGCATTCGGACCTGGAGTTTCCTGCCTGCCCCCTGTTTGGATTTGTTTGCCTTACTGCTGGATCTCCTGGTTTTGACCCTGCCTGTCCCTGGCCTGATTAAACTGAACATTTCTGAACACTGATTTGATCTGTGTCGTGCTATTGGGTTCTGATCTGTACCTGTGAGCGTGACGGCAGGCAATCGTGCAGAAAGCAAAGAAGACGTTTAATATAGTATATACATAATACTTACATTTAAATATTCAGTTATAAGTAAAAGTCCTGCATTGGAACAGTCACTTCTTAATACAAAGTAAACTCAGCATATAGTAGTTGAGGCATTAGACGTAAAAGTGTGTAAAACAAATCTGATATACATTTAAGAAACTTCCATAAATATATTTTTTGTTTACTGTAAAATCTGTTTCCATCCTCCCTAGCAACGGTCATGATAGTCCTTGACAGCGGTCTGTACTACTGGATTAACAACGTGTCACATGTTCTGAATGGACCAATCAGAATCGAGTATTCAACTAAGCCGTGTAATAAAAGTAATTACATCTCAAAGCAAAAGGTCTTGAAGCTCTCCTGGACGACGGACAATCTGCCGTGAGCTTCATCATAATGGGAAAGCCACGAGGTTAACAAGTAGACTTCCTTCCACAGCTTAACTCTTCCTCACATTAGTGCACAGTCGGCGTGTGTGCAGTACCTGAGCCTGCACCCCGTTGATCATCAGGTAATACAGTTTGCTGAGGATGCTCTGCTGCAGCTGCTCCCAGGAAACAGACCGATCCTCACTCATCAGGAACGGGGGTCCAAACCTGGACGAACGTTTATTCATAAAGCACCTTTCAACACAAAGTGCTTTACACAAAATGAAAGACATCACATATACATTACTATTATACTGTTTTCATCAATATATGTTAAATGGATCACCTGCCTCCACAGCCATGAGATTAATCCAAAACATATTAGGTTTCACACATTACATTTCAAGCTTAATTAAATCCTACCTACTGCTATCTGTTGGTTTCACAGTTTTGATAAATCAAAGGAAACTGAGAGCTTCACACTTTCAGACGTGTACCCGTGACGCTCTTCTACAGAGTTAAAAACAACACGTACAGTAAGTGACTCCAAAGTCATGTTCCTGGCAGACACAGAGTCCTCCAGCTGTCACAGGATGAGAGCAGTGGGAGGTTTGATCCACGAGAGCGAGGCGTTCGAAGGAGAAAGTGAAACATGGAGGGGATCGGACTGTGGAGGGCTGGGCGGAAGAATTTAATTGTACAACTGCCTGTCATGCCGTACATGAGACGATACAAATATATTGAGTCTTGAATATTTTCATTTAGATTAGACCCAAAGTTACTTTCATTGACCCTCTGGACTGATCTCCACACGGCGCCAGATGCAGAGGTGGGAAGTAGTCGAGTTCAAATACTTTGTTACTGTACTTATACATTTTTCTGGTATCAGTACTTTACTCCACTACTTATTTTTCTGACGACTTTTTACTTTGACTTCTTACATGTTGAACTCAAATACCTGTACTTTCTACTTCTCACATGTTGAACACAAATACCTGTACTTTCTACTTCTTACATGTTGAACACAAATACCTGTACTTTCTACTTCTCACATGTTGAACTCAAATACCTGTACTTTCTACTTCTCACATGTTGAACTCAAATACCTGTACTTTCTACTTCTTACATGTTGAACTCAAATACCTGTACTTTCTACTTCTTACATGTTGAACTCAAATACCTGTACTTTCTACTTCTTACATGTTGAACTCAAATACCTGTACTTTCTACTTCTTACATGTTGAACTCAAATACCTGTACTTTCTACTTCTTACATGTTGAACACAAATACCTGTACTTTCTACTTCTTACATGTTGAACTGAAATACCTGTACTTTCTACTTCTTACATGTTGAACCCAAATACCTGTACTTTCTACTTCTTACATGTTGAACTCAAATACCTGTACTTTCTACTTCTTACCCGTTGAACTCAAATACCTGTACTTTCTACTTCTTACATGTTGAACTCAAATACCTGTACTTTCTACTTCTTACATGTTGAACTCAAATACCTGTACTTTCTACTTCTCTCATGTTGAACACAAATACCTGTACTTTCTACTTCTTACATGTTGAACTCAAATACCTGTAATTTCTACTTCTTACATGTTGAACTCAAATACCTGTACTTTCTACTTCTCACATGTTGAACTCAAATACCTGTACTTTCTACTTCTCTCATGTTGAACTCAAATACCTGTACTTTCTACTTCTTACATGTTGAACTCAAATACCTGTACTTTCTACTTCTTACATGTTGAACTCAAATACCTGTACTTTCTACTTCTTACATGTTGAACTCAAATATCTGTACTTTCTACTTCTTACATGTTGAACTCAAATACCTGTACTTTCTACTTCTTACATGTTGAACTCAAATACCTGTACTTTCTACTTCTTACATGTTGAACTCAAATACCTGTACTTTCTACTTCTTACATGTTGAATTCAAATACCTGTACTTTCTTCTTCTCTCATGTTGAACTCAAATACCTGTACTTTCTACTTCTCTCATGTTGAACCCAAATACCTGTACTTTCTACTTCTTACATGTTGAACTCAAATACCTGTACTTTCTACTTCTTACATGTTGAACTCAAATACCTGTACTTTCTACTTCTTACATGTTGAACTCAAATACCTGTACTTTATACTTCTTACATGTTGAACTCAAATACCTGTACTTTATACTTCTTACATGTTGAACACAAATACCTGTACTTTCTACTTCTTACATGTTGAACTCAAATACCTGTACTTTCTACTTCTCTCATGTTGAACACAAATACCTGTACTTTCTACTTCTTACATGTTGAACTCAAATACCTGTACTTTCTTCTTCTCTCATGTTGAACTCAAATACCTGTACTTTCTACTTCTCTCATGTTGAACTCAAATACCTGTACTTTCTACTTCTCTCATGTTGAACTCAAATACCTGTACTTTCTACTTCTCTCATGTTGAACACAAATACCTGTACTTTCTACTTCTCTCATGTTGAACACAAATACCTGTACTTTCTACTTCTTACATGTTGAACTCAAATACCTGTACTTTCTTCTTCTCACATGTTGAACTCAAATACCTATACTTTCTACTTCTCTCATGTTGAACTCAAATACCTGTACTTTCTACTTCTCTCATGTTGAACTCAAATACTTGTACTTTCTACTTCTCTCATTTCCCAAACAGCTGGTTCCTTTAGTCTGAATGTGTGTTGGTGCGTGATCATTATTCTTTAGAGTCGTTGCGTGCCTATTGGTTGGAACACGATCCGTGTATCCATCACTTCCTGGTCTTCTCTAAAGAAGAGGGACCAATGGAAACGTTGTCATGTTGCCGTTGGTCACCATGGAAACATTCATTAGCTAACAATGACATTATTGTTCTATTGATATAAAGGGAGGTCAGGTACTCTTTAAAGCAGCTGCTAGCTATGGGTACTTTTTACTGAAGCACACTTCAAAGCCTCTTTACTTTTACTTGAGAAGTTTAGTCAGTACTTCTACATTCACCAGAGTATTTTAAACACGAGTATCTGTACTTCTACTTGAGTAACGGACGTGTGTACTTGTACCCTCTCTGGTCTCCATGATTACCTGACGGCTTGCTGTCCCGTCCCAGCAGCGTTGCAGACCAGCAGCAGGATCTTCACTGGGACCCCGTGGTTCAGGAACTCTGAGGATAAAGTCCCAGAGGAAGGTAACCTCTGACTCTCAGGACCCGAGGAGTAAGGAGAGGAGGGGAGGCTGTGGTGGTACCCTGAAGGAACAACGCAGGAGAAGGTCAGATATGATATATATACACTTCTCTATTCACACACAGGCAGCCATACAAGGTGACACCTGCTCAGGGAGAGTAACATTCACACACACTCACACACCAATTTGGGGTAGATATCTTGCCCAAAGACACGTTGAAAGGGACTGGGAATAGACTACCACCTGAGCCACGTCCGCCATAGAGTCATTGTTGAGTAACAAGTACAATATGTGCCCAAAATAATAAAATAATATTCAAGAAGAATTACAACTAGTCATAGGACGGTGGTGGAAGATCCTCTCCTTAAGTTAAAGTCGAAATACTAGGATCTTAAAGTACTCCAATAAAAGTAAAAGGTCTCGGTGGAATATATATATTATTCTATTTTTATGTTGTAGTTTCTCAATGTTGAGCAAATGTAAGATATTCTCTAAAATACTGACAAGGTTGGCATTAAAGTATTAAAGTATAACATTACCCTATCATGTGTTTTTAAATGTGAAAATAGCAAGTAAACTACGAGTCTTAAATAAATGTAGTTGTGTAAAAAGTACAATACTTGACTCCAAAATGCAGTGGAAAAGAAGTATAGTATGATCATACAAGTACAAGTATGTCAAAATAGTACTATACTTAAGCAAATGTACTTCCACCACTGTCTTAGGAAGAGGAGACAGGAGGACAACTAGATACATTATAATAGATAAAATCTATTTCTCTGATAAATATTGATAGCAAACTAATTTCAGATTCTTTTGGCACTTTCAAAGATGTAAGATATATTTAAGTACACATTTGTTTTTATCTTATATGTTTATTTGTTTTTATAGTTTCCTAATATTTAGCTGAGCTTAATAATTATATAGTTAAAGGTGGGGTAGGTAAGTTTCAGAAACCGGCTCGAGATACACTTGTTGTTATATTCCATGGAATGCTCTTAACCTCCCGATAGCAATGAATATCTGAAGTGCTTTGACAACAAATCCATCAAAAAATGTCATCTGTAGAAGCCGTGATACTGTAGAAAGTACGACCAATCCGTTTAGCCGGGCCAGCTAAACGGATTGGATGGCCTACCTGCCTGTCAGCCTTCCATCGGGGCACAAACTTACCTCGTGCCCTCATTGGTCATGTGCGCGTTCGTGTGTGTTGGGGGAGGGGCTCTGTGAGGAAGTGGTAGATTTTCTCCGGTTGTGTATTTTCAAATTCTAGCGATCTCGAGCCGGTTTCTCAAACTTACCTACCCCACCTTTAAACTTTACATATGACAATAAAATATCTTGAATATTTTCTCCTTGAAAGGGAACACGGCATTTTATTATATTTTACTTTTAGAAAAGTGCAATAAACCACGAAGATACAACCTCAAAATACCACGAATCCTGCGGGTACATGAGCTTTAAATAACCTAATTCTGATTCCAAGTGGCCCCTAAGCTTAACACCTCGAACAGTGAGCAGGAGAACGAGGATGCACAAAGTGGCGAGACAGCAGCTTTCTATTTGGGGAGCGGTGATTCAGAGGGGACTGGACAGACGGTGAGTTTAATGGCTGCCTCGCGCTCTGCAGGAGGTTTTATTTGATGCTGCTTCTGCTCCACATCCTCTCCTGGTGGGGTGCCAAGCAGCAATACTTCATCCTCCACCACCTCCCACCGTCTCTATATCAGCGGGAGTGAGACTGACTGAGCTGAAAGCAGAGATTTAAAGATCCTCGTGACGGTCTGCTCACACCGCTGAAAACCTCTGGACTCAGAAGTTCACCGTTATAAATCACACGGTGAATTACACTCGTGCAGGGATGAGTCGTAAAGTCTGAATTGAGTCAGCATTTTAACATTCCCTTGTCTTGGTCTTTTGCAGTTTTTGGTAAGATGACTGAAATAAGTTGAAGAGATTTCAACATTTTGTAATTTGTATTACTATAACTATAATAACTGTTATCTATAAAAAACAAGTTAACCGAGAGACCTACAGTGAGGAACAGGATCATTTAAGCCTATATTTTTCTCCTCTCTTAATTCAATTAAGCTGTCAGTGTGCTACTTAGCTAGCAAACGTTAGCTATCTAGCTAACTAGCAAACGTTAGCTCGAGAGAGAGAGAGAGAGAGAGCTATCTATCTGACTGTGAAATGAGCTAGCTAAAATAAGCTATCTACTTTACAAGCGAGCTCACTAACAGATTATAGCTTCCAGTGTTTTCCATTTGAACATATAGAGTGGTTCAGGAATGAGTCCTAGAACCCAAAAATTAGTTAGCATTTTGGCACTTCGCCCAACATCAGCCTCCTTTAGCTTAGCGGTGGTGACGTGAAGTCATGTGGCCGTGCTGTAGTTCCTTTATAGCCCAACATTAGCCTCCTTTAGCTTAGCGGTGGTGACGTGAAGTCATGTGACCGTGCTGTAGTTCCTTTATAGCCCAACATGAGCCACCTTTAGCTTAGCGGTGGTGACGTGAAGTCATGTGACCGTGCTGTAGTTCCTCTATAGCCCAACATTAGCCGCCTTTAGCTTAGCGGGGGTGACGTGAAGTCATGTGACCGTGCTCTAGTTCCTTTATAGCCCAACATTAGCCACCTTTAGCTTAGCGGTGGTGACGTGAAGTCATGTGACCGTGCTGTAGTTCCTTTATAGCCCAACATTAGCCACCTTTAGCTTAGCGGTGGTGACGTGAAGTCATGTGACCGTGCTGTAGTTCCTTTATAGCCCAACATTAGCCACCTTTAGCTTAGCGGTGGTGACGTGAAGTCATGTTAGCTTATTCATTCCAGCCATTATATTTATGCTTCAACTATTATATAATCAAGAAAAATAGTCAGACATCATGTGCTTGTATTTGTGTAAACACCTCTGTTGTTCTGAGACTTCCAATGTGCAGACAGATAATGGGATTTGTTGATTGGGGTGGAGAGAAGATCCTTGAGGGGCAGAGGTGTTTAATTATGGGCTCTCAGATACCCTGCTGTGTTTAATTTGGCTGTTCCTCTGTGTCTGTTTAACGATGACCTCACTGACGTCCTGCTGTTTCCTAGAAACGGCGTGGAGGAAAAAGTACAATACTGGCTTCTGAAATGTCGTGGTGAAGTAGAAGCATAAAGTAGTATAACATGAAAATACTTCAGTAAAGTACAGTATCTCAAAATTGTACTTAAGTTCACTATTTGATCAATGTACTACTCAACCACTACACATATCTCATACTTCTATAATTTCTCTAAACAAGGTAGAACTCAGTATCGCAGAAATGTGCAGGAACACTAAAGTTTTCGACAGCAAGTCATAAAAAGGATTTAATAAGTGACGAGAGGAAAGTCGTCTCTGTGTAAATCTCAGTGCGACAGACCGGGAGGTGACCCCTGCTTCAAATTCAGTTTCATGAACACGTTTCTCCGGCTTATGAAAAGGAGATTTCCCCCATCAATTATTCCCACAGCTGTCGGAGGTCGCCGCTCGTTGAAATTACAGAGCGTGATTCAACCTGGTTTTTATCACCGGCTTGATTAGAGCGGCATTAATAAATGAAAAGCTGTGCATACTTATCGTTACTCTCATTGTCAGGGTTAATAAGGAAGCTACATGTGGACTGGGATCAGTTTGGAATACGTCTACGTCATACAGGGTACAGCTTAAGTATTCATATGTAAAAGTACTAAAATAACTATGGAAATGGCCTGGTGTGATATATTATTAAATATATTACATTGTTAGGTTGTTTCTATTGTTGCATCAAGTAGCAGTAACAGGTTAGACTAAAACAACTTCTGGTACACAAATTATTCAAGTTTCATTTTTAACTTTTTGTAATAAATACTGGTACTTTGTACTCCTCAAGTACTTCAAATATACACTTAGGTACAGTTCTTCATGAAATAATGATAGTGTTATAGTAACAATATCCAGTAAAATTGTTGTGACCCAACTCGATCTTATAAGACAAAGATGTCTGATTCATAGTATTCAAAAAATAATGTAAGACACTTTTCCTTAAAGGTGGGGTAGGTACGTTTGAGAAACCGGCTCGAGATACACTTTGTGTTATATTCCATGGAATGCTCTTAACGTCCCGATAGCAACGAATATCTGAAGTGCTTTGACAAACAATCCACAAAAAAATTTCATCTGTGGAAGCCGTAATACTGTAAAAAGCTCGACCATCATCTGAGCCGCTAAAGTACGATGGCCTCCCTGCCTGTCAGCCTTCCATCGGGGCACACACCCACCTCGTGCCCTCATTGGTCATGTGCGCGTTCGTGTGTGTTGGGGGAGGGGCTCTGTGAGGAAGTGGCAGATTTTCTCCGGTTGTGTATTTTCAAATTCTAGCGATCTCGAGCCGGTTTCTCAAACGTACCTACCCCACCTTTAAGAGGTAGGGAAGGTAACGCCATCATTCTTTCCCTTTTGTATAATACAACATCCACGACTCTGATCAGCTGTATTCTCATGTGGCCTTTAAAGGTCCCATGTCATGCTGTTCTGGTTCTGACCCGTCCCCTTGTGTGTTATGAAGGTTGTTCTGCATGTAAACGGTCTGCAGAGCCACAACCCCTCAAGGTGCACCCTGTAGGGGTAAAACTCTAACACAGAGAAGACCTGTCTGTGCTGGACCCATTGGACCCATTGGACCAATCAGTGGCAGCTGTGCAGGTGGAGCCTCGCAGCGGCGAAACTGTGGCGTGCTTACACTGTAGGTGCGCCGCATTTGGGGGTGCGGGGGTGCAGGTGCTAACGGAGCCTCGCAGAAGGGGGTGCTGCAGCCCCCTCAGCACCCCCCGCTTCCCGCGTCCATTTTGCGATGTCTCGATGTCTCGCAGACCCCACGCAGCAAGCAGGTAGTGAACCCAGCTCACACTGTCCGCTCCTGGCAGACACATATTCGCTGATGTTCCGCTGTAACCGTGGTGGACTCATCAGAACAGAGTGGGCGAGCTGACCAATCAGAGCACAGGGGGCTCACAGGGAGGGGGAGGAGCTCCAACAAGCCGTGCAGGACAGAGAGTGAATACACAGACTGTACAGAGATGCTGTGAGAAACCAATGTGAGTTTATTGAACAATGTGAATCTATTCTCGTCGACCTCAACAATGGAACTATGATCAGTGGAAATGGGAGCTTTAAGAACCCTTAACATCAGGAGCTTAATGAGTAATGCCCTTTAAAACCCACTGAATTGATGCATCTATCAAATCTATTTTAAGGACACTGACCGCTAATTAAACCTCTGCATATGTTTCGCTCTAATTGCAGGATTCTTTTTCCCTCACGTACCATGTGGCTTTATTTAATTTAATCCAAATTGAAAACATTACGACTGCACATAAAAACACTTAGATGACCAAACGTAGCTTTAATGAGACTCCTGATATTTATTTTTAACCCACGACGCTCGGATGTTTTACTTCCATTGAAAGCTTTTACGGGTAATTGATTAAAGGTCTTTCGTATTTAGGGATTGCAGAATGGCGCCAGACATCCTAAAAGCGTTACAGATCACTGGGGAGGAATCATTTAATAAAAGGTGCTGCTGGTGTTCAGGTGTATATCAGTATGTAGTGTCTCTACTTTAAAGAGTCCTCTCCTGCTGATGTTCAGGTGTATATCAGTATGTAGTGTCTCTACTTTAAAGAGTCCTCTCCTGCTGATGTTCAGGTGTATATCAGTATGTAGCGTCTCTACTTTAAAGAGTCCTCTCCTGCTGATGTTCAGGTGTATATCAGTATGTAGTGTCTCTACTTTAAAGAGTCCTCTCCTGCTGATGTTCAGGTGTATATCAGTATGTAGCGTCTCTACTTTAAAGAGTCCTCTCCTGCTGGTGTTCAGGTGTATATCAGTATGTAGCGTCTCTACTTTAAAGAGTCCTCTCCTGCTGATGTTCAGGTGTATATCAATATGTAGTGTCTCTACTTTAAAGAGTCCTCTCCTGCTGATGTTCAGGTGTATATCAGTGTGTAGTGTCTCTACTTTAAAGAGTCCTCTCCTGCTGATGTTCAGGTGTATATCAGTGTGTAGTGTCTCTACTTTAAAGAGTCCTCTCCTGCTGATGTTCAGGTGTATATCAGTATGTAGTGTCTCTACTTTAAAGAGTCCTCTCCTGCTGATGTTCAGGTGTATATCAGTGTGTAGTGTCTCTACTTTAAAGAGTCCTCTCCTGCTGATGTTCAGGTGTATATCAGTGTGTAGTGTCTCTACTTTAAAGAGTCCTCTCCTGCTGATGTTCAGGTGTATATCAGTGTGTAGTGTCTCTACTTTAAAGAGTCCTCTCCTGCTGATGTTCAGGTGTATATCAGTGTGTAGTGTCTCTACTTTAAAGAGTCCTCTCCTGCTGATGTTCAGGTGTATATCAGTATGTAGTGTCTCTACTTTAAAGAGTCCTCTCCTGCTGATGTTCAGGTGTATGTCAGTATGTAGTGTCTCTACTTTAAAGAGTCCTCTCCTGCTGATGTTCAGGTGTATATCAGTATGTAGTGTCTCTACTTTAAAGAGTCCTCTCCTGCTGATGTTCAGGTGTATATCAGTATGTAGTGTCTCTACTTTAAAGAGTGCTCAGAGGGCAGTAATTCACAGAGCCCTTTATGTGCTCTCTAAAGCCCCCTGCAGTACGGAGGACGCCCCCAGGCTTTCATTGACCATCGTAAATGAATCAAACGGGTTGTTTGCTTACATCTGACATGGATTCAAGTTAAAGAATGAGTGTTGTACTAGAGTACTAGAGGTGGGCAACACACCCGTATCATGTGAGATGTTGGATATCATAATATCACATAAGTGTCGTCTTTCTGTTAAACCTGATTTGTATTTCCACATGTATATCTATTTTTTTATTTTACCCTTTAATATTATCTTATTTCTATTTGTTTATTTCACCTCCCTCCCTACCTATACATACCTCCCTCCCTCCCTACCTCTACCTCCCTCCCTCCCTACCTATACATACCTCCCTCCCTCCCTACCTCTACCTCCCTCCCTCCCTACCTATACATACCTCCCTCCCTACCTCTACCTACCTCCCTCCCTACCTATACATACCTCCCCCCTCCCTACCTCTACCTACCTCTACTACTACCTCCCTCCCTACCTCTACCTACCTCCCTCCCTACCTATACATACCTCCCTCCCTCCCTCCCTACCTCTACCTACCTCCCTCCCTACCTATACATACCTCCCTCCCTCCCTACTCTACCTACCTCCCTCCCTACCTATACATACCTCCCTCCCTCCCTCCCTACCTCTACCTACCTCCCTCCCTACCTATACATACCTCCTTCCCTCCCTCCCTCCCTCCTCCCTACCCTACCTACCTACCTACCTCCCTCCCTTATGCTGGTGTTAGGTATTGTGTATCTTGTTTTTATGTGTTTGTACGGCGACCTTGAGAGCCTTGAAAGGCGCCTATATAAAATAAATGATTATTATTATTACCTACCTACCCACCCATCTACCTACCTCCCTCCCTCCCTCCCCTCCCTCCCTACCCATTCACCTACCACCCACCCATCTACTACCACCCCACCTACCCATCTACCTACCCACTACCTACCTCCCACCCACACCATACCTACCTACCCATCTACCCTACCTACCTACCCACTCCACCCACCCTCTACCTACTACCTACCACCCACTCTACCTACCTACCTACCCACCCCCATCTACCTACCTACCTCCTCCCTCCCTCCCTCCCTCCCTCCCCTCCCTCCCTACCTACCCATCTATCTACCTACCCATCTACCTACCTACCCATCTACCTACCTACCCACCCATCTACCTACCTACCTACCTACCTACCACCTACCTACCCGTCTACCTACCGACCTACCCATCTACCTACCTACCTACTACCCATCTACCTACCTACCCGTCTACCTACCTACCTACCCTCTACCTACCTACCTATCTATCTACCTACCTACCTACCTACTACCTACCACCCATCTACCGACCTACCTACCCTCTACCTACCTACCTACCTACCATCTACCTACCTACCTACCTACCCACCCATCTACCTACCTACCTACCTACCTACCCTCCCTCCCTCCCTCCCTCCCTCCCTCCCTCCCCTACCTACCCATCTATCTACCTACCCATCTACCTACCCATCTACCTACCTACCCACCCATCTACCTACCTACCTACCTACCTACCACCTACCTACCCATCTACCTACCTACCTACTCCCTACCTACCTACCCATCTACCTACCTACCTACCCATCTACCTACCTACCTACCTCCCTCCCTCCCTACCTACCTACCTACCCATCTACCTACCTACCCACCATCTATCTATCTATCTATCTACCTACCTACCCATCTACCTACCTACCTACCTACCCATCTACCTATCTATCTACCTACCTACCCATCTATCTACCTACCTACCTACCCATCTACCTACCTACCCACCCATCTATCTACCTACCTACCTACCCATCTACCTACCTACCTACCTACCTACCTACCTACCTACCCTCTACCTACCTACCCACCCATCTACCTACCTACCCACTACCTACCTACCTACTACCTACCTACCTACCTACCTACCTACCTACCTACCTACCTACCCATCTACCTACCTACCCACCCATCTACCTACCTACCTACCTACCTACCTACTTACCTTGTATATAGACAAGATTTTCATTGATATATCTACACTGTAGCTAATGTACAAATGACAATAAAAGCCTTGAGTCCTTGAATCCTTGCCTGGGTTTTAAAGACTGCAGGATTGCACTCTTTGTACCTGAGATGCGTGCGGAGCCTCCTCTGATGTAAAGGGGCGGAGCCTGGAAGGCGTAGACCACGTCGTTCTCAGCGATGCTCGTCAGATCCTCCTCGTCGAAGAAGGAGCGATGGAAACCCGTGGAGTAAACCTCCGTCAGGATCACCTACACACACACACACACACACCACACACACACACACCACACCCCCATTAGTTTCCTTTCAACAGGGCCAAATACTAAAGCACCTCATGAGCGATGTGTCCACACGGCGCCGTCTTTATTTAAACTGTCCAATGAGAAGAGAGGGTGCGCCATTATCCGCGTCCTCCTCTAGAAGAACTGCTTCTCCGGCGTCTTCTCTCTGCATCCCGAACGGACGCTCAGAGCGCGTCCAGTCAGACCTTTTCCAACTCCTCAGGAAAGCGCGGGTGACGTCACGGTGGACATTGAAGCAAAGCTTGTTTTCACCTCGCCCGTCTCGCCTAAACTTTATCGATACGACACAAACGGATCGGAACGAAAGCGAGTGTGTGAACCCCGGATGCTGCTGCAGGTGCTTGTTGAACTTCTATCTCACGGATGCTTCTCTGCGGCTGTCAGACTGAGCGCTGAGTAAAGTGCCGAGTACCCTTTGACCGATACCAGTCTGTGGTTACCCACCCCAGGGCGACCGTGGCTGCGAGGGGGTGCGGTCCTCTTTCCACCAGAAGGTCGTGGGTTCGATCCCAGCCCGTGCAGCCAACATGTCGATGTATCCTTGGGCGAGACACTTAACCCTGAGTTGCTCCCGATGGCCAGCGGTGTGTGAATGTGTATGCGTGTTAGTTCCTAGAGAGACATCCACTGCTCTGTGTGAATGGGTGTGAACGACATGTAGCACGTAAAGCGCTTTGAGGGGTCGTAAAGACTGGATAAAGCGCTATATAAGTACAGTCCATTTACCCATCAAGATATATGATACTTTGATCAAAATACTTCACATTTTTTTTACTAAATAAGGTTTCTTTTGTCTGAATCAGGTCAGAGTTGCCACACAACTTGTGGTAATGAGTTGGAATGAAGTTGGCGCTAAAAGTGTATCCCAGACGTGGATTATCTTTTATATATTACACGCTTTATAAACGTAAACACACAGCATCTGAACCCACTTGATGGAAACCCATTTCTTGCTTTATTCATCTCTTGATGCGTTTCAGACACGTGGATACGACCGCCTTACAGCCGACGGCGCTAAATAACTATCGGCATGTTTTTCTGTTTATTTTGTTGTTGTTAATTATCCCTGTTTGTGTCAGGGGAAGAAATAGATCGTAATTAAGATACATCCGAACTGCCCTCCATCACACTAACTTTAAATGAGCGCTAATTGCTGCAAATAAGTCCCTCTTACGTTAGCTGTTTCCCAACGGTGGCTTTGAGTTACTCATTGCTCGTCAAAATGTAATATTACTCGTCGTATTGGTTGATAAAAGGAACATTTTTGCATAAAAATTGCCATTCTTTCAATTCAATTGTTAGATTACACATTTACATAGAAAGCTTTTAGTTTATGGATGTCTAAATGTATGTATAGAGATTAAATATGTCAATATGTTCATGTCAACACACACACACACCAGAAAATAGTCAGGATGAGACCTACACTCACGCTGCTGAGTTTTCCTTCTCTGTGGTTAAAATAACACGATGTCGGGGTGAATTTGAGTCTCTCTTCCTGCTTCCTGTTACCTGGTCGGGGGAGATTTGTCCCTCGTCAGCCACCATCCTCCTCAGGGTGGCCACGGAGCCGAACAGAGGCACAGCGAGTCCGACCCTCAGGTACCGCTGGCCTTTGGTGCTGAACACCAGCACCACACACAGCCACCTGCCAACACACACAGTCAGGGGTTAGATCATCAATCAATCAATCAATCAATCAAGGTTTGTTTAAGTGTTGAAGTTGAAAGCATCGATCTGGTGCACTTTGAGAGCATTAGGAGCTCCATGGAGACATCTCTCAGCACCAGATGAAACAGAACTGGAAGCAGATTATTTTTCTTTATGGATATTTTACAAATCACTCTCCTTTCAAACTGTATTCTTGTTTATTGATAACAACGTTTTTTAATGTCATATAGTATTTTATACCTGTTTACTTTATTGTTTTATAACTATACTGATCATATACAGATGTGCCTTTACCTCACTGGTTGGAGAAAAAGCTTCTTATATTCGTTAGCATAGCTAGCTAACCAGATGCTAATAACAACAAAGCTATTGACTGTATGCTCAGCGTGTCGGATGAACAGATCGCCACCGGGCTTTCAGCTAGAGACACGGACACGCACAAACTGCGGCATGTGTACGGCTCCTTATGGGTACTGCACATAGACTGTATATATAAAGGTACTGCAGTTTCTGAAGTGGCGTTCTGGTGCTCCCTCCCTCAGAACTGCACCACGTGATGACAGGTGAGGCTCGTGTTGTGTTCAAGGACCCTGACCGTGGCCAGGAAAAACAGTTTAATTATTTTGCGGTCTAGATTTCTTTAATTTTTTGCGTGTGTTTATAAATTACCTCGAGGACCGTATCAAATGGTCTCGCGGTCCGTATACAGGCCGGACCCCGGTTTAGACAGTAGCTGCCGGGTCCCGCATGAGCTCAGCCCCCTCCTTTTTATTTTGTATACATAATTTTTTGTTTAAACTTTATACCCAAATTAGCACTTTAATAATAATAATAATAATAATAATAATAATAATAATTCCTTACATTTATTATAGCGCTTTTTGAATGACTCAAAGCGCTTTACATATACACACATTACACATATATCATACATGCAATGGTCAGATACTGTGGACAATACCCACTTTAGAAACAGGAAGTGCAATAGAGGATATGAGAAATGGCTAGAATGGGTGATCTGTTTGGTATGTTGAGCAAAACACTTCATAGATATGTTTTTTATATATTTGTATATATCTGAGGCTTATGCTATTGCCTAAAAATAGCATGATAGGTGACCTTTAACCTGTGGCTCTTTTTCTGCTGTAACAAATGTAAATGTCCCCTCTGTGGAACGAATAAAGGTACTCTGACTCTGACTGCACCGAGGGAAAGGAGAAGAGTTTTGGGACGGTGGGACATTAAACAACCTCTTATTTTGTGAGCCATTTCTTCTCTCGGACCAGCGAGGGACAAAAGGAGACATTCATGAATAAATCAATCCACTTTAACATCAATAATAGATCATTAGGACTTATTTTTATGTGTGCCGAATAATGGAATGTCTATTGCATTTTTAAAAACAGTGACCTCTCATGAGGCAGAAAGGGACAACATGGATCCGTGAATAACCTGAGAGAGACGGGCTGAAGACAAGAGGCCTTTAAAGTGTCTCTACTTTAAAGAGTCCTCTCCTGCTGATGTTCAGGTGTATATCAGTATGTAGCGTCTCTACTTTAAAGAGTCCTCTCCTGCTGATGTTCAGGTGTATATCAGTGTGTAGCGTCTCTACTTTAAAGAGTCCTCTCCTGCTGATGTTCAGGTGTATATCAGTGTGTAGTGTCTCTACTTTAAAGAGTCCTCTCCTGCTGATGTTCAGGTGTATATCAGTGTGTAGTGTCTCTACTTTAAAGAGTCCTCTCCTGCTGATGTTCAGGTGTATATCAGTATGTAGTGTCTCTACTTTAAAGAGTCCTCTCCTGCTGATGTTCAGGTGTATATCAGTATGTAGTGTCTCTACTTTAAAGAGTCCTCTCCTGCTGATGTTCAGGTGTATATCAGTATGTAGTGTCTCTACTTTAAAGAGTCCTCTCCATAACCTATATCACTAAGGTGGTTATCGTATTATAATGTACATTTAGATTGATCAATAATATCTTTATAAATATTAAAACACCACCGTCTATTAAGGAAAATACAAATGTGTATTTATATATATTGACATGCACATTTTTACTTAACTAATGTTTTTCAAATGTATTATTTTTGTATTATTTAATTCTTATCTTAGTTGTCCAATTTCAGTTTAACTTTTTACGTGTATCTATTTATTTCTATCCTATTTATCTTTATTTCACATTGTTGTACTACCTAAATATGCTTTTATACATATTTGGGTTCCTATATTATGTTATTTATCTCTTTATTGCACATTTTTACTCCTCACAAAACCTAATTTCCTCTAAAACTGAGTGCAAAATAGCAGCTAAGACGTCACAGCCTGAAAAACATCCCTGATCTGAACGAGTAGACCAACGTCACGGTGACGGCAGAGCAGCAGGACAGATAACCTCCACTCTGGTTCTGTTTCAGCCGCTCCACGCCCCCACTGAAGCCCAGCTCACAGCTGTATGCACTATTACAGATAGACCTGTAATATACTACTTTCTTCTTCTACTCCCACTGCAGTTCAGAGGTACATGGTGTACTTCTACTGCACTACATGTATTTAATCCCTTTAGTTACTTCACAGATGAATGATACAAAGTACTTCAGACTAGCTGCACCTCCACCAGCTACCCTGCAGTCTACAAAGTACTTCAGACTAGCTGCTCCTTCACCAGCTACCCTGCAGTCTACAAAGTACTTCAGACTAGCTGCTCCTCCACCAGCTACCCTGCAGTCTACAAAGTACTTCAGACTAGCTGCACCTCCACCAGCTACCCTGCAGTCTACAAAGTACTTCAGACTAGCTGCTCCTCCACCAGCTACCCTGCAGTCTACAAAGTACTTCAGACTAGCTGCACCTCCACCAGCTACCCTGCAGTCTACAAAGTACTTCAGACTAGCTGCTCCTTCACCAGCTACCCTGCAGTCTACAAAGTACTTCAGACTAGCTGCTCCTCCACCAGCTACCCTGCAGTCTACAAAGTACTTCAGACTAGCTGCACCTCCACCAGCTACCCTGCAGTCTACAAAGTACTTCAGACTAGCTGCTCCTCCACCAGCTACCCTGCAGTCTACAAAGTACTTCAGACTAGCTGCACCTCCACCAGCTACCCTGCAGTCTACAAAGTACTTCAGACTAGCTGCACCTCCACCAGCTACCCTGCAGTCTACAAAGTACTTCAGACTAGCTGCACCTCACCAGCTACCCTGCAGTCTACAAAGTACTTCAGCTGCTCTCCACCAGCTACCCTGCAGTCTACAAAGTACTTCAGACTAGCTGCACCTCCACCAGCTACCCTGCAGTCTACAAAGTACTTCAGACTAGCTGCACCTTCACCAGCTTTGAGAACACTTTCATGATCAATCATTATAAAACATATCATATATATTATTCTGAGATGGACCAATCTGCACAACGACTACTTTCACTGTCTTTACTATATTTAGATGAGAATACTTTCTACTTTCACTGGAGGAACATTTTGAATGAGACTTTTACTGTGACAGAGTATTCCTACACTCTGGTACTTCTACTTTCACTCAAGTACAAGATCTGAGTACTTCTACTTTTACTCAAGAACAAGATCTGAGTACTTCTACTTTACTCAAGTACAAGGTCTGAGTACTTCTACTTTTACTCAAGTACAACATCTGAGTACTTCTACTTTTGCAGTAGTTTTGTAATTGGTGCAGTAGCCCACACATAGCTCTGATTAAAAGGGGTTTATATTCAGAAATGTATTTAGCTTGTAAGCCATAAAGTGTTTTCTAAACTAGGAGCATCTCTCTGAAGATCGTTGTACGGATAAACATAACCCTGCAGCTTCTTGTTAAGTCTGAAATAAATGAATGACCTAACAGACCTTTTATACTTCAAACGAGCTCAGCCAAACAAGAGGCCGGTAATTGGCTAATCAAGCCTTGGCTCAGGGTATGTTTCCCCAATTTATGCTAATGACATTTTTCATAGCAGCACAAAACAAAACAGAGGATCTTCTCAACCTCTCACTGGGAGAGGGTTTTATTGTTTACCTCAAGCCTTTATTTTAATGAGTCCTTGACACAAAATGAATTAGCAGTGTAGCACTTCCTGTTAGCTTCTCTCAAAGTCGAAACATTTTTTGAATGTGTTTTTGGTTGTTATCCTGAAATAAGGTCTGTGGTTAACTCAAGCTGAAGAGATATTCAAGTTTTGTCCTACGACATATAATACGTCAGTAAATACCCCACTGGTGGATTTAAAAACAGCGGTTGCTAACAACCGTCTAAATGTGACGACTAAACGTCCTCACGCCCAACATTAGCCACCTTTAGCTAAGATAGCTAGCTTGGAAAGCTTTTAGGATTTTTGAATCATGAATGCAATCTTCAGAAATAAAAAGCAAATTTTGGGCTATATAGGAACTACAGCACGGTCACATGACTTCACGTGACCACCGCTAAGCTAAAGGAGGCTAATGTTGGGCTATAAAGGAACTACAGCACGGTCACATGACTTCACATCACCACCGCTAAGCTAAAGGAGGCTAATGTTGGGCTATAAAGGAACTACAGCACGGTCACATGACTTCACGTCACCACCGCTAAGCTGAAGGAGGCTAATGTTGGGCTATATAGGAACTACAGCACGGTCACATGACTTCACCTCACCACCGCTAATTTAAAGGAGGCTAATGTTGGGCTATAAAGGAACTACAGCACGGTCACATGACTTCACGTGACCACCGCTAAGCTAAAGGAGGCTAATGTTGGGCTATAAAGGAACTACAGCACGGTCACATGACTTCACGTCACCACCGCTAAGCTGAAGGAGGCTAATGTTGGGCTATATA